>SKCR01001348.1:0-63863 GCA_019454045.1 Zanthoxylum bungeanum | reverse complement strand
TAATAAGTACTCAAAGTACGAATTCTCGAATTAAATTAAACTACATAATTAAATCCAATTTAATACGCATTTAATTCTAATTCACTATTTAATTCCAAATTAAATATTACACTTTTATTAACAACCTTCTACGATTTAAATTCAAATTCAATCGTTATGGGTCTCAAGCCCAATTAACGTCAAACGTTATTTAATTAAAGTCCAATGGGCTTTTAATTAATTTCTTAAGGCGTGGACTTTTGGTCAACTCGGGTCAAACCGATAACCAAAGTCCAATCCGGGAGTTACCCCATAAGCCTTTAAATTAATTTTGGCCCATTAGGCCCAATTAAATAATTAAGGTTCATTAAGTCATAATTGGACTTTATGGATGCGGTTTTGGCCTAATTGGATCCAACCAATTTTGCCTAAACCCAACTTTATACAACAAAGCCCAAAAGCCCAATTATAACATTCAAGGCCCAATTTCCAAAAACAAGCCTAATTAATTAACTTATAAAATCCAAATTTCATAATTAATTAACCTAAGTGTTATACATGATTAACCACCTAATTAATATTTCTAAAACGTCAATTAGCATACTTAATCATGCATTTCAACATCAAATAGTGTCTAACACAATTTATTAAAACCAAACCCATTTTACATGCTTTAAAGTCTTGGCATTTAGGGGTTTTTTAATCCGATTTGGTTTCAATCAAATTGAATCCACAATCATCATTTCCCAAAATAATTAAATTCATCTAATGAATCAAAATACAAAAACACAATGAATTTCGTATCCAATTGAATTCGGCCAAGCCTACTTTAATTTGGGAAAATTGTTCCAAATCAAAATTCAATCCAATCAAACTTCAATTCAACATTACCCACTTGTTTCAAGTCATCCAATGATCAAACAAACAAAAAATTCACCAAGATATTAGGGTCTTTAATTTGGGCCAACATAAGCAATTTGGGGAAATTTGTTCCAAACACAATTTCAACAAATTGATCCAATCAATCATCAATTAAACATACTTTAAGCATTCTAAATCATCCAATTTCATCAAACATGCTCAAAATCAAGTTTACCCAAATTCATCACTTTATGTCAACATAAAAAATTGGGGAAATTTGTTCCAAACACAATTTCTTCAAATTGATCCAATCAATCTTAAATTAAACATCATTTAAGCATTCTCATTCATCCAATTTCACAAAATATGCTCAAAATCAAGTTTACCCAAATTTGTAACTTTATGCCAACATAAAAAATTGGGGAAATTTGTTCCAAACACAATTCATCAAATTGATCCAATCAATCTTTAATTCAACATCATTTAAGCATTCTTAATTAATCAATTTATAAAATCATGCTCCAATTGATTTTACCCAATTTGTCATGCCCAAAATTTGGGGAAAATTGAATCCAATCCAATTTCATGAAATTGATCATGCACAACTTCAATTCATCAACATACAAGCATACTTTAACATCCAATTTCAACAAATCATGCTTCATGCTTCAATTGATAATCCCAATTTTAACCCTAACTTTTTCAAGCTTGATAATAGCTCAAGATACCATTGTTGAGTTCCTAATTAGGTCCAAGAATCATCCAAATCAAGCATAAAAACACATGAATACATCAAGGAGTAAGGCGGAATACATACTCACATTGATGGGTTTTGATGAAATGAAGAACACAAGCCTTCAAGCTCCCTCCACATGCTCGGCAATGTCTCCCAAAGGTGGTGGATGGCTCGGTTTTGCTCCTCTTTGTGTCTCCAAAATTCGGCCATTGATGAACACCATGAAAGCTCCAAGCTTCAAGCTTTCCAAGCTCACAAATTCGTTTCCCTATCACCATAATACAACCCATGTGTGTGCTAGCACTCTTTGATCTTCTTTGTCTTTGATCAAACCAAAATTTGAAGAAGATTTTGGCTCAAAGCCGTGAAGAGAGGGATGAAGATTTTTGGCTCCAAAAATGGAGTGAAAAACCGTGAAGGAGGGAGATGCCAAAAACGTAAATGGCTTGGATGGATGAGAGAGAAATGAAAATGATTTACTTATATATTTATTTCATTTTCAAAAAACAAAAATCAAATACAAAAGTCAAAAAGCAAAATGCTTTTCAATCACTTCTCATTTACTTTAGTCACATCACATCACTTTAACTTTAAGTCACATCACCTTTAATAAAGTGACATGTTGTCAAGTCACATCACTCAAAGTGATAATTGATTTGACGCATGATGTGACTAATTATTTGACGCTTGATGTGACTTGCGTGCCGCGCTCGAATTCGAAATGCGAACGCGCTCGCAATCACACTCGGGCTCGGGTTCGCTAATTCCAAATTAACGAATTTTCCGTCGCGTCGTAATTAAATGATTACGCCTAGCGAAATCACTATTCACGTCGCTAATGAATTAATTCTAAATGATTCGTTCGCCCGAATTAAAATCCAATTTTAATTCCGCGTCGAAATCCAATTTCGTATAATATATCGGAATATTATTTTATCGATTAATTCCAAATTAATCGTTCTCTCTCTTTAATTAATATTTTATCCGAGATAAAATATCTCCGTAATTAATCCCAGATTAATTTTCTCTCTCATCGAATTAATCCCAGATTAATTTTCTCTCTCTTCTAATTAATCCCAGATTAATTAAAGTGCGAGTCATACATCATCGGTGAATCTTCAGGAAGCGACCCATGAGATCTCCGGATATGTTGGCAGTAAACACGGTCGTCGGACTATCCGAACACGTAAGTACCTCGTACTACGTTTATACCGATTTACAAGACAAGGTTGGCTTCTAGCAAAGCGCCATGCCTACCCAATTCTCCAGAAATATTCTTACAGGAATATATAGATCTGTATCAAGCGTAGTATACTAAGTATTGTGCGTATCGGCCCAGTATCGGATAATCACGTACTAGGGCTGGGGCTGGATAAGTGTCTGCCCCGTCCGAAGCACATATCGGATGTCTGGTAACATAGTCTCTATAATCGGATATACATGACCTGGTCACAATATCCCGATTGGTTGCGCAACACTCAAGAGCACTAGTACCGTATCCTGCGTGACTCATCTCCACTATGACTGGAGTGATACTTCCGTCTCGACATCACATCCAATACTCTACGACTCTCTGATAAACCCAGAAGTGGTAGACACAGAAACGGTCAAAGCCCCCAACCACCAAATCCAAAGTTTATCGATTATCGTAAGTATTAGCGATGCAAGTCTCAGGTTAAGACTATACACACCTACCTTGATTTCGGCCTCCCATAGACACCTATTCATAATACCAATGGGATTCCGAAGGGTCTATCCAGAGCGAAGCTGTTTCCCGTACCATCGGTGAAACACGACCTCCTATCGCACTTGCATAAGTCTCCAACACTTATATATATGAGAACTATGCCGTTGTGCCCTCACAACGCGCACAAGTGCAATACTAGCCTATTCCGCATTATCGATGTCCAGTCTCGATAATACTACGGCTAGGGATATTTAATGATTAATCCTTCGTGGACTGATACTGTCTCATATCATCTCAATCCAGGAACTAATCATAGGGACCTCTCTTCATTTATATATCTATGGTGATCTAATCACAAATGACGAGAGTGCAATTTCCTTGTTACATAGTTAATTTGCTACAACAACACAATGTTCTGTGCAAATAGTGACGCTATGGGTCATATTATCCAACAATTCTGGGGGCGAGGCCCACATTGGCTCAGTATCAGTTTACCGGGTATGAAATTCTGTGGGTGAGGCCCATATTAAATCAGATCAGTTTCTGTCGGGTATGGCATTCTGGGGGCGAGGCCCACATTGGTTCACTGTTAGTTTGCTGGGTATGGCATTCTGGGGGCGAGGCCGACATTACATCAGATCAGTTTAGTCCGAGAATGGACATGCCGAGAATGGCATGCTGGGAATGGCACTCCAAGAATGGAGATATAGTCTGGGAATGGACAAGTCGGGAGGGAATGGACACGCCGAGAATGGCACGCCGGGAATGGCACTCCGAGAATGGAGATATAGTACGGGAATGGACACGCCGAGAATGGCACGCCGGGAATGGCACTCTACGAATGGAGATATAGTCCAGGAATAGACACGCCGAGAATGGCACACCGGGAATGGCACTCTGAGAATGGAGAACGGTCCGGGAATGGACCACATCACATCAACGGTTCGGGAATGGACCACCTCATGATCAATCCAGTTCGAGAACAAAGCCCGCATTCAGTACAGCTTGGGAACAAAGCCCACAGTCTACACAGCTTGGGAATAAAGCCCATTTTTCAAAACAGCTTGGGAACAAGGCCCACAATCAGGACAGTTCGGGAATAAAGCCCACTCTTCATTCAGTTCGGGAACAAAGCCCAGAGGAATAAAGCCTCATCTCAACACAGTTCGGGAACAAAGCCCATGGGAATAAAGCCCTATCACAACACAGTTCGAGAACAAAGCCTAGGGGGGATAAAGCCTCATCTCAACAGTTCAGGAACAAAGCCCAGGGGAATAAAGCCCTATCACAACACAGTTCGGGAACAAAGCCCATGGGAATAAAGCCTCAGCTCAATACAATCGGGAACAAGACCCACGGGAACAAGACCCACAATTCAGGGAACAATACCCTCAACTCAAAACGGGAACAAGACCCACAATTCACGGAACAAGACCCTCAACTCACTTTGGGAACAAGACCCACAGGAACAAGACCCATAATTCAGGGAACAAGACCCTCAACTCAACTCAGATCAGGAACAAGACCCACAGCATAAATTGGGAACAAGACCGACAACACAACAAACTCAAATTGGGAACAAGACCCACAACACAACTTAATTCAGGTCGGACTATGTGGACTACCGCGACACCTAGGTACGGGGTTAGCACGCCAGGTACGACATTTAGGCAACTACGGCACTATAGGTATTGAGACGCAACTGCGACACCCTAGGTACAGGGTTTAGCACACCAAGTACGACATGTGGACTATTGTGGACTACTGTGACACCCTAGGTATGAGGTTTAGCACGCCAGGAATGGCATATCATCAAAATCATTTTAGAGTAACAGGCAAACCAAGTGGCAGCTAGCGAGCCAGGTAACTAAAAATGCATTATACGTACTTTGATAGAATTGTCATTGTCACACACTGCATAAGTCCCATCAAAGTGGGGGCGACTGTAGGCACGTCATTTTTGCATATATGTCCCGATGATGAGTCTCGTATGGAGACACTACCTCTTTGATTGTGAAAGCCGCGGGAAACGAACGTCAGAAGGACAAAGTTGGAAATTAGCATTTGGTCGGATTTAACTCGCTTGTTTCGCTTCGGGTTCGCTTGTTGGACCTCTGTTTTAAAACACATCTCACAAATTAAATAATTAAAACATTTAAAACATATCTCACAAATTAAATAATTAAAATATTTAAAACATGTCACAAATTAAATTAAAACAAATTAAATTAAACTTAAATTAAATTAAATTAAATCACATTCACAAATTAAATTAAATTAAAACACATGTCATAAATTAAATCACCTTCCTAAATTTAATTAAATCTCTTTCCTAAAATATATAAATCACTTCCCCAAATTAGAAGATTTTCCCTATCAAATAATAATTAAAAATTTCTCACAATTAATACACAAATCCTATTCCTCCTAAAACACGGTAAACCCCCTCCATTTGCCTATAAAAATAACCCTTCTCCACACATTCAAACCCTATCCGATTCTCACGAAAGACACAAAAGAAAACCCTAAAAAAAACTCTCGGCCTACTTCCACCACTCACTTCAAAAATAACTTCACCAGCCTCCACGCTAAACTATAAAGCCACAAACACGTCCTAGCGCCCTTCATCATCCATCAAACCCTCCTCATACAACAGCCACGAAGCTGACCTTGCCTCATGCATGTGTAACTAGATAGCCCCCACATTATTCACATGCAAACCACTCACCGACGTGCTGCCCACAAACACAGCCACGCACATGCCTCTGAAGCACTCACTTCACGCTTTTTCTCCCAGCCAAAGACACCTTGCATGCCACAAGTAGCCACGTGAAGTACCCATGCAAACTATAAACCCTAAGCCACAATCTACCAACGATTCACGCATCTTAAAATAAGCCACTGCCTAGTTTTGCTCGTCAAAATAGTCCATCTCCATCACTGCGTAAATCTAACCCAGAAAACTGCCCAGAAACTACCCAGAAAACTGTCCAGAAAACTGCCCAAAAAATAGTTACCAAAAAATACAACGAAAACAGCAGCGAAGCCGAGTGAAAACAGTAGTCCAAACAGTGAAACAGCGAGAAAAAATGTTGGATTAGTGAACCAAAAAAGTTGCGGAGCAATATTCATTCCGACGACCGTGTAACGCGCTTTCGAGAGATGACAAAAGAGGTTAGACCTGAGGGCACCCTTGTATTCATTACCTTTCATTTATCTTTATTTATTTTAATATTTTATATTGTGTGAGAGTCGTTTGAGGCATGATGTGATTGTTGGATGAGCGGGATATGTGTTCCCCTTTTATAGTATATCAGATGGAAACCCGGACGTAAATTCCGTAGCCGATTCCGAATGGACGGTAGTGTGGTCTGCACTCCGGGTACAACACCACATACCACTTAAGATATACGTATCTCGTCTCATCCAAATTTATATTTGAGTATGTCATAGTTCTAGGTCGTTTATTTTTTATTTTAAGCATGATTTAATTGAGTTTGTTATTTATTTTTAAAGCATATTTATGTTATTCTTTATGCATGTTATTAGTTTACGTTATGTTTGAATAGTGATTTATATATGTTGATTATATGGTTTAATATGCTCATTGTGTGGAATTGTGTTTGTCATTTAAAGACTTACATTCAAGCATGCAAACTTAGAATAAGATTTATTTAGCGAATGCATGTTAGATCTAAATACCCTTGAGCATGATTATTGAGTAGACTCGATTGATTTATTGCACAAATTATATCATCACAAGTGGCATAAGTAAGGGACCATTCCGAACCCAACGGTTTGAGTTCTTCCCTTGCGAGGGGTGAGTACGGCTTTAAATCTTTGTCCCGGTTCACACCGGGTGGCGACTCCATTATTCTCTGGTTTAGTCCCCCGCGGGCTACTCCGTACTCCCAACTAGGCCGCGAGCATAGAATAGAACCGCGTCGTCAACATTCTGTGTCCTACAGTTACCAGATCTCCCGTATAGTTATTTAAAATAATGATTAATAACTGTTTTGATATTTGATATCAGAACTTAAACAGTTACATATTTTAAAGTAACTAGTAGTGTCATTAATGAAAGATAAATATTAAGAAAAATATTTGGTAAAATAAATAACTTAGGACTGTGCTTTATGAGATTTTATCATAAAAGCATCAGATATTTGTTCCATATGGTAAAGGATGGTCTAGTACGAGTTCACACCACATATCTTTGACCATTTAATGAATATTGTATTCAGGTTGTGATTAAATCTCATTTATCCGATGATTGTAATTGGACCACAGATTTATTAAACTAACATATTGGATGTATGTAGTTTAATGAATTGGAAATTGCCTTGTAGAGTTTTCTTTGCTTCATAACTCAGTTAATGAATTGTCATGACTTAGTTACGTATTTCTACTAGAGAACATGTTGAACGTATTAAATTGTTCAAGAATTGTCAATATGTTTCTAATGAAACTCGGATAGAATATTTTGAATAGTTCAAAGATATTCTATCTGTAGTGTTAAAAAACTATAAAATTCATTGTGAGTCTTTAAATTGTTCGAAGATGTTTGATATGATCAAACGCATGAATTTTAAGGCAATTAGTTCTGAAAGTTATTGAATGAATATGATTCTTACTCAATATTAAACTTCCGCGATTCCATTTTGATGAAATTGGTCAGTGGGAGTTATCGAATCTTATATGAATTGATTCGTTGATATTAAGTGTTACCGAATTGGTTTTCAATACTCTTGGGGTTATGCTCCAGTAACATTAATTCGTCTATTTAATTAAGGTTCCATTTGTTTCTACAATCACATATATGATGTGTATAGTAGAAAATTCGAATCTTGAAAAGTTTGATATTTGAAACTTTCTTTTGTATAATGGTTATATAATTGAAAGTACTTATGCCTCTGAGGTATGAGTGGTAGGTTTATCATATATTCTATTTAACAGAATATTGTATTCTATTTGATAGAATATCTTTTCTACCATCTCGAGTAATGAAATTGTTTTGTTACTTGGTGGTTGACATTGGATGTTGACGATTGTAGAAAGGACTTGATAGTGAAGTCAAATAAGAGAGTGATAAACTGTGATGGAACTACATAATTAATAAGATGAAAAAACCCTTAGACAACTTCTGTATAAGTCAAATAGGATGTAAGAATCATTTATAAAGTATTGCATATTTAATGATTCTGTTGTTTTCTTATTAAGGAAAATTATCCTATAACTTGTAGTGGGAGCGATATTTGATATCGAATCTGGAAATTTAGCATTGAACCATAAATCTAAGATTGTTCATAGTGTTAGAAAATTATGACCCATAACGTCACTATATATAAAAGACATTATGGTTTTTGTACAAATTAACTCTGTGACTATGGAAATTGCCATTTTATCATTTTGTAATTGGATTACTTAAAAATAAAGTGATAAAAGTCCTTATGATTAGTTCCGGATTATAAGATATGAGACGGTATCAATCCACTAAGGTTTAATCATTAAATATCCCTAGTCGTAGCATTATTGAGACTGGTCATCGATAATGCGGAATATACTAGTATTGCACTTGTGCACGTTGTGGGAGCATAACGGCATAGTTCTCATATATTTAAGTATTGGATACTTATGCAAGTGTGATAGGAGGTTGTGTTTACCGATGGTACGAAAACAGCTTCGCTTTGGATAGACACCACGGAATCCCATTGGTTGTATGACAATGTGTATATGGGAATCCGATTCAGGGTAGTGTATTTGGTCTTAACCTGAGACTTGCATCGCTAATACTTGCGACAACATTACGCTTTAGTCTTGGTCGTCCAGGACTTTAACAGGTTCTGTGTACGCCTCTTCTGGGCTTATTGAGAATCGTAGAGTATTGGATGTGATGTCAAGATGGAAGTATCTCTTCAGTCATATGAAGATGATGATCATGCATGGATACATAACTGGTACTCTAATGTGTTGCAACCATCGGGATAATGTGACAACGTCATGATTATCCGATTAAAAGAGACTAGTTGCTTGTGATCCGATATATGTTTTGTATGGGGCAGACATTATTCCAGTCGCGGGCCTTGCATGTGACATCTGATACTGGATCGCAATACGCAATACTACGTAGTTTACGCCTGACAAAGATTGTATATTCCAGTAAGAATATTTCTGGAGAATTGGGTAGGCACGATGCTTTGCTAGAAGCCAACCATGTCTTGTAAATCGGTTAGCACGTAGTACGAGGTACGCACTTAAACGGATAGTCCGATAACCGGATTTACTGCCAACATATCCAGAGGTCTCTTGGGTCGCTTCCTAAAGATTCACCGATGACAGTTGACTTAAATTAGAATTAATCTGGGATTAATTAAGAGAGAGAAAATTAATCTGGGATTAATTGAGGCATTATTTAATCTGGGATTAAATGTGTTCGGAAGAGAGAGAGCGCAATTAATTTGGAATTAATCGGTAAAATAAATTTAATAGTTAAATTTGATTTTTCTATTTAATTTATTGATATGGGCCAAAATTAATATATCGGATATATTAATTGGAATTAGATTTCAATGTGAAATTAAAGTCGGACTTTAATACATGCGAACAGATTAATTTAGAATTAATTTATAAACGGCATTCGTAATAAATTTACGAGGCGTCGTTATTTAATTAAATTAGATTTAATTATTTAGCGACGAAAATTCATTTAATCGGATTAAACGGATTCGAGCCGCCGCAAATATTCATAGAAACCGTTTGAATTTTGAATTCAAAATGTGGGGCGCACTTCACATGTAGTAGTTGGGAGAGTGGTTGGCATTTATGCCAAACCACCAACTTTCCCAACCACCTAGAAATGGTTTTGGTGAAACCATTTACCCAACCACCTTGTTTAGGTGAAAAGGGTAAATTGGATTTACCAAAAGCCTTCTCTCACTCACTTTGAACACACACAACACAAAAAAACCTAGAATATTCTTGCTTTGGGCGTGAGCTTCATCCATTTTCTCTCTTTGATTTTGTGGCAAAAGCATTCAAAGCTAGCACTTCAAAGACCAACAAATATGATAGGGAAATAACTCAAAGCTTGGAATCAACATTCATAGGTTGGATCTTGGAGATCTCTTCTCAAAATTTTAAATTCTAATCCATTCATTGTAAGTATATTCCACAACTTATAATGATCTTAATCACACACTTTCATGCTTATTAGATCCTTGGCATGTTCTAGGAACACTAACATATAGCTTACTAGGATCAAGTTTTGAACTTGACTAAGCTTTCATTATGAATGGTTCATAAAATATGTAAATTATTCAGTAAAAGCATAGTGAGCTTGATAAAGGTTTGACCTTTATAGTATGAAAATGAGATAGTTATACTCTGTAGTATATTGTAGATTCTGAGAAAACTTGTCTCTTGTCGCACTGATTGGACAATTAAGGATCTGTTGGTTAATGTCAATATTAAACCGTGTGTTTTGGCTAAAGAATGAAAAGTGGCGTTCTTGAGTGATTTATTCGAATGGGAAATCCGTTGTGATTTCTTTGTTTGAAGAGTTCATTCTGGAATGGCCCTAGAGTTTGTACTCTGCTAAGATCACAGTTTGATACACTAGTTTATGGAGCCTATTGTAGACTCAGATAAGCTTTCCGGAAATTCGTGCTCTCTGATTTTGATATTAGTCATATTGTATGGTTTTATCAAACTATAGAGAATACGTATTTGTCAGTAGGGTCAGTGGGAGGGTACAAATTTCTTTCTAGTATTATATATCCTTAAGTCTTCTTTTCTCCATGGAAGTAGTGAGAGTAGTCTGTGTTATATTTGATATAAAGTTTTATATAAGATATAAAATTGAGAGACTTGTGAGATACTCTCATTAGTTGCATATTAGATATAATCTAATAAAGGACACATCGAGACTATCTGTATGACAATTAGTATAACTGTTTGACAGTTAACGTGTCTTTTATATAGATAGTATTCATCTTTCGTAAATGATGATTCCTTTTTCGAAAGATAGATTGATTGAAATGTCCAGTCAATCTTATCCATCATAAGAAGATGGCGTAATGAATGCTATATATGTACGATTATGCATATCAATTTAATCGTAATTGTTATGAGTTATCTTAATATGCAGTAGACCATATGATGAGTCTTGAAACATGTTCTTTGTGATCTTTGAGATATTAAGAACAGGTTTCTTATTCATGGAGAATTTAGTCTGCAACCATAAGGTGCCAGATTCGTTTTGATCATAATTATGACATTAGATAGTCTATATCATATTGTGGACGCTGGTTTCGGTCGAGGTCCACAATCGAGAATGAATTGAGGGGTACAAGCGAACCTGAAAAATAAGAGTAGAATGAACGAGGAGGTTACTACCCACCGGTCTGGTGGAAGCTGTAGGCACTCCGACGCTCAAGTCAGCAAAGTATGAATTAGTCGAAAGTGAAAGGATTAAGGTCTTAGGATACCTCAATCTATGTTTTATGGTCGTGAGGGTAGGGTATTATGATTTCTCTGACGACTAGGAGTAGTGCTGTCTGGTATCCAATCCTCTCTTTGTGTCATGACTCTTCTCTTTTCTAGGCCCTCCTGACGTGAGGTCATTTAAACCTCTTCTACCTGTTGGATGTATTAATGATGGGGTTTATGACTGTAATTGTCGATTTAATAGAGTTCATTACTGTTGGCATTTTCTCAATCTAATTATTCATGAATCCGTTAGCTTCCTGAGCTGTTAAATCTGTGACGATGGGCCCTGGATTGGTCTGGTCTCTCAGCCCGAAGTTGATTTCTTAATTTTGATCTGATTGTGAGCCTTGAGGCTTTGGTTTTGTGATTGGCCCAAAGATGGAATGATAGTTATGCCCTTGGGCCTAAATTTGGCCTGTACAGCTTGTCCCATACTCTCTAAGTCTGGAAGTCCGAGACTTGGAGAGTATCATTGTTTATGTCGAGCGAATCAAGACTCTGACAGTCGTCTCGTTGATCCTGGTGGAGGCTTAAAATTAGTCAATATCATGCTCCCTGGGGGGAACCTGACTCTAATTACTCTGCTCAAGTCCTCCATTAGGTGTCACTAGTTGTTTGACACATATGATGGTTCTGGAGGCAGCCTCAGTCGAACATAAGTATACGGATCGAAGTGAATATTTTGACTCGACATGAATCTCGTGGAATACTCTGACTCGATAAGAATCTCGTGGGGGTGTGTGCAAAGGTTAAGGATTGCCACGACATGTCGTATGAAGTGAGCGAATGTTTCTGTACGGCTTGCCATGTCATATGGATCGAAGCAAACCCTATTTATCTCGTCGAGAATCTTCTGAGGGGTGTCCCCGATCGACTGAACCTGATGATGGTCCATGAGTAATTTCACTCGACATGTCGTATGAAATGAGTGAATTCCATAATTCTATTTGACTCGAATGTGTCATTTGGGAAATGTCCTCGGTCGATTGAACAAGATGATGGTTTATGAGTAATTTCACTCGACATATCGTATGTAACGAGTGAATTCCATAATTCTATTTGACTTAACATGAGTCATCTGGGGATATCCCCGGTCGATTGAACCAGATGGTGGTTCAAGAGTAATTTCACTTGACATGTCTATGTAATGAGTGAATTCAGAAATTCTATTTGACTCAACATGTGTCATCTGGGGAATGTCCCTGGTCGACTGAACCAGATGATGGTTTAGGAGTAATTTCACTCGACATGTCGAATGTAACGAGTGAATTCCATAATTTTATTTGACTCGACATGAGTCATCTGGGGATGTCCCAGGTCGATTGAACCAGATGGTGGTTCAGGAATAATTTCACTCGACATGTCGTATGTAACGAGTGAATTCCATAATTCTATTTGACTCGACGTGAGTCATATGGGGATATCCCTGGTCGACTGAACCAGATGGTGGCTCAGGAGTAATTTCACTCGTCATGTCGTATATAACGAGTGAATTCCATAATTTTATTTGACTCGACATGAGTCATCTAAGGAAGTCCCCGGTCGACTGAACCAGATGATGGTTCAGGAGTAATTTTACTCGACATGTCATATGTAACGAGTGAATTTCATAATTCTAATTGACTCAACATGAGTCATCTGGGGAAGTCCCCGGTCAAATGAACCAGATGGTGGTTCAGGAGTAATTTCACTCGACATGTCGTATGTAACGAATAAATTCCATAATTCTATTTGACTCGACATGAGTCATATGGGGATTTCCCCGATCGACTGAACCAGATGATGGTTCAGGACTAATTTCACACGATATATCGTATGTAACGAGTGAATTCCACATACTCATTGACTCATGTCATATATTATGGATGTTCAAAACTTTAAAGTGTATTATGTCGAATGACATCGTTCCTCTTGTCTGTTCTTTATATCGTTCCTCATTTGACACCTGGATTGTTTCCAAGTCTATTTCTAGTCATTAATTGCAACCCTAGTGTGAATTATGAGGAGTTTTTAGCGGAAATTTGTGGCGCCAATTGAGTGGTGTGTATAAAAAGAGCTTCGAGTACTTCATTTGCTTTATTTGTAAAAATTCCATTTGGAGGCCGAGTAAGGAGAGCTCTCAAGTGTTTCAAGGTATTCTTCGAAAACTTCCTCTTGCTCTTCAATTTCTTTAAACATTCATAGTGTAGATTCAAGTTGTTCTTAGGTAAAATTGGTTGTTTGATCTTTGGGTTTATGAAAATATTTTCAGAATTGTGTTTATGGGTTTTGATCTTTAGGAAATAGGTTACTATGAAGTTTAGTTGTTTATATACTTGTTATTTGGAAGATGTCGAGTGGAGAATCCTTATGCAGCTTAGGTGCCAAAATTGATAGTTATGTCGGATCTTCTTCAAGTGAGATGGATGAGGACGATGTATACAAAGATTATTCGTACCAAGAGTTGATCGAGGCTGGCGTAGTCACCTTGGCTAGGCCTTCCCAGGAGATCCCTACCGAGGCCATACCACTAAGGTCTTTACCTGCTGTTGGGGAGTCGAGTGACGTTCCTAGTACAAGTGTACCTACTAACTTATTATCTAAAAATCCTGCTAGTCGAATGACTGGAAAAGTGTTGAGGGAACTCATGTGCATATATAGATTTTCCGATTCTCTGGAACTACGGGTACCTTCGTCAAATGAAAGAATCGATTAAAAAGTTCCGGGGTGGATGGGATTCTACGTACGTCCCTTCTCCGATGGGTTAAGGTTTCATATTCCAAGACTTTTCTAGGAGGTTCTGGATCATTTTGAAGTCACTCCTTCTCAACTGATGCCAAATGCGTGGAGAATATTATTGTCGATTGAATGTATGTCTTTTGAGTTAGGAGTGCCTTTTGAGGTAAAGGATGTTTTGGCCACGTACTCCCTAAAAGAACACTTGAAGGAGAAATGAAGATATACTTTGATCCTTCCTCGGAGGAAGGCACATTTAGTTACCGAATTACCGACTAATGATAGGGGAAATTGGCAGTATGATTATTTCTTTGTGAAGGGTGAAAGTATATTTGGATCGACCGGGGCTGGTCGAATCCCAGAATTTTAGTGTTTTTCGAGTGAGTAGCATTCTTTCTTTAAAATTTAATTCTTGAATCTTGCTTACGAATTCGAATAACCATGTGCTTGTTGCTGCAGATCATTTACAAAATAAGACATTTGTCACGACTGCGCGTACAATCTCTAACACCAAAGCGATTCTATCCTTGCCCGCTGAGGAAAGATATTATAAAACCATCTTAGTGGAAAAGAGATTAAGGACAACTCTGTTGTGGAAGGATATTTACCACTAAGAAGGAGAAGGTAAAGTTCTGGCCTTTTGTAACGACGTTTTGCCCGTGATAAATTGTAGATGGTCGTGTCAAAAGTTAAATGGAGAGTCTAAATATCGAGAGCCCCTAAAACCTAAAGAAATTTTATGCGCATAGGAAATGATGACTGGACCATTCATAGTAGCTTCACTCGACGAGATGAGGAGCCGGAGGAAAGTAAGGAAGTTGAAGAAGAAAGAACCAGAATTCGAAAAAGAAACTGGTCTTCAGCCAAGGGAATTCATTTCAAGTGAGGGTGTCGCAGAAATGGGAAGTCGACTGAAATAATTTCTAAAGGGAATAAATGGAAGTCTATTGCCGAAGTGGAGGAGGACTCTGATAACCTCATTTTAAAGGTCCATCGAGAGTCGACTGTAATTTTTGATTCTTCAAGCATCGATTCATTCGTAGAAGGGCTTCTTCTGGAGTGGGATGAAGTAAGGTTAACATAAATCGGTCCGGTGGAGGCTATGAAGAAAGCCATACTTTGAATTACCAAGTGAGTAGAACCTCTTTTTTTTTGGTCGAATCACATCCTAACTCCAGCTTCTCAGGCATTGGAGTGTAGTCTGTACATGCGAAAGAATGCGGAATCAAGTCAAATGAGGATCAGGGAGCTAAAGAAAGCGTTATCGGTGGTAAGGAAGGAAGCTTCAGACCTGAAGTCCGGGTTGGTCACTTCTCAAATGAAAGGAAAAAGGGCTTGAGAATGAGTTGAATGAGGTTAAGGCTACCTTAAGGATGGAAAAAGAAACAGTTGAACTAGAAATTGATAGTTAGAAACAAAGTTTAGAAAGAGTGAAAAAGGAAAAAGAATTATTGTTAGAGCAAATTGAGGAAATTGCCATCGATTCCATGATGAAAGATAGATGATTTAATGAAGGAATATCTTACTGGGAAGCATGTAGACTGGAAGTTGGAGAAGTGGATCCGAGAGTATGAAAGACGCTGCTGCCGGTATTTCTTCGTCGACAGAGGATGATGGTGAAGAAAAGGGTCTGTAGGTTAAGTCCAAGAAGGATAAGGTAGAGCCAGATGCATTTTCTGTAGCTGAAATGGAAAGGGTCGAGAAATAATTGAAAGATGGAGAGGATGTTGGACCGGCAGCTGTCGATATTGAATCGGGGATGGGGGTCGAAACTCGAGAAGATATTCCTGCCATTGTTCCAACAGCTGCCGAAGAAGGACCAACCAGTGTCTTTGAAGTTTAAGGGTTTGATATAGTTGGAACATTTTGTATAAATTTAGACTATGTGGTCAGATGGGAAGGCGATAAGCCAAAATTTTGAACAATTAACTTTGTATATGTCGAATGATTTTAATGAATGAACTTTTATTGCAATCAGTCGAATGACTTCTACAAATTTCCTTATTTTATATTTCGAAAGATGACTAAGTATTGTGAAAGATAACTGCCTCGAAAAATAAAAAACATAAGTGTTACCAGATGAATCGCTTAAGATGGACTGTGTTCCAACTGTTGCGTACGGGAGTCCCCTCCATGATCTGTAGCTTATAGGCTCCTCTCCTGACAACTTTTGTGATGAGATATTGACCTTCCCAATTTGGTCCCAACTTTCCATCTCCAACTTCCTTCGTGTTCTGGAACACTCTTCGTAGGACCTAATCTCCTTCCTTGAAAGTCTTACTCCTGACGTTTTTGTCAAAGTACCTGGCCATCCTCTGTTGATGAGCAGCCAGTTGAATGGAAGCTCGGTCACTAATTTCATCAATCGTGTCGAGATTGAAATTCATCAGCAGCTGATTATTTTCTACGTTGAGCCATTGGTAGCGTGGGGATGGGATTGCTTCTTCAGTTGGAATTACTGCTTCCATTCCAAATGCTAGAGCGAAAGGAGTTTCGCCTGTTGAAGATCGTATAGTCGTCATGTATGACCATAACACTCCTGGAAGTTTGTCCGCCCAAGTGCCTTTAGCCTTCTCTAATCTCTTATTCAAAGTATTCAGGATCGTCTTGTTGGATGATTCGGCCTGGCCATTCGCTTGTGGGAAGTGTGGGGTTGAAAAGCTCAATTTTATGCCTCAATTCCTATGGAAGTCTTAAAAGTGATGGCTGATGAATTGAGAGCCTTCGTCAGTCACAATTTCTCTTGGTATTCTGAACCGATAGATGATGTTCTTCTAAATGAAATTTTGGGCCTCTTTGTCGCGTATTCTAGCGAATGGTTCAGCTTCAATCCACTTTGAGTAATAATCTATCATCACAAGCATGTAGACACGCTGGCCTGGCGCGGCTGGGAGTTTTCCTACTATGTCCATTCTCAATTTCATGAACGGCCATGGGGATAAAATGGGATTGAGTTTTTCTAATGGGAGATATGGATCTGGAGAAAACCTTTGACACTTGTCACATTTTTTAGCGAATTCAACTGAGTCGGTCCTCATTGCCGGCCAATAATATCCTGTCGAATGGGCTTGAAGAGCCAAACTCCTACCTCCATAGTGGTTCCCACATTCCCTCTCGTGCAACTCCGTCAACATATGTTGCGCTTCGTCGAGTGTGAGATACTTTAAGTAAGGTCCTGAAAGTGACCTTCTTAGTAGTTGACCGTCGAATATAGCGAACCTTGTAGACTGTCTCTGGATTTTTCTGGCTTTCGTTATGTCTTCTAGAAGCACGTCTTCCTATAAATACTTGACGACATGTGTCATCTAAGTGTCGACTGAATCGACCGCTACAATAATTATTTATTCCTTACAAATCGTCGGCCAGTTCAAATACACTACTGGTATTTGTTCGTGGTTTGTCCCCCTCCATTATCGATCTGAGGGTAAGCAGTGCATCTGCTTGGGAGTTCTCGCTTCTTGGGACTTGGGTTATGGAGAATTATTCAAATGTCGACTGCATATCGTTTACCTTTTGTAAGTAGGAAGCCATTTGTTGACCTCGTGCATGATAGGACCCCTGGATCTTGTTGACAATCAATTGAGAATCAGACTTCACTTATATCTTCCTGGCTCCCAGATCTTTTGCTAAGGATAACCCAGTGATCAGTTCTTCGTACTCTGCTTCGTTGTTGGTAACTCTAAAACCGCACTTGATTGCTTGTTGATGAATGTCGCCTAGTAGTGATCATGATTCCAAGACCGTAGCCCTTTTTGTTACTTGATCCGTCGATTACTAGTTTCCAAGGAATTATTGATTAAATGGAGTAGACTTCATTTTCAGCTGCAGCAAATAGGCTGGGAGTGAAGTCGGCCATAAAATACGCCAAAGCTTGAGATTTGATGGCGGTCCTAGGCAGGTATGATATATCATGTTCTCCAAGTTCAATTGCCCACTTCATCAATCTCCCTAACAGTTCTGGTTTATGGAGTATGCTTCTTAAAAGATATGTCGTGTATACCGTGATTGGGTGTCCTTGAAAGTATGGTCTGAGCTTTCTCGCGGTTGTAATTAGAGCGAATACCAACTTCTCCATTAACGGGTAGCGTGATTCTGCTCCCAACAATGCTTTACTCACTTAGTAGACTGGTAGTTGAATTTTTGCCTCCTCTCTTATTAAGACTGCACTAACCGCATGCTCTGAAACTCCCAAGTAGAGGTAGAGCCTCTCATTTTTGAGTGGCTTCGACAACAGAGGAGGTGTGGTAAGATATTATTTGAGCCTTTTTAGCGCCTTTTCATAAGGGGGAGTCCAGTCGAAGCTGTTTGCCTTTTTAAAGCTGAAAAGAATAGAAAACTCTTATATGTGGATTTGGAAATGAACCTGTTTAACGCGGCGATCCTCCCCATTATTCGCATGACGTCTTCAAGTTGGAAGGTGAGGGGATGTTGAGAATTGATTTAATCTGTTATGGATTCGCTTCTATCCCTCGTCGAGTGACTACGTATCCCAAGAATTCCGCACACTTAGTAGGATTCAACTTCATTCTGTACATGTCCATGATGTTGAAGGCTTCTTCCAGATGGTTGAGGTGTTACTCTGATTTAATAGACTTCACTAGCATATCGTCTATGTAAACCTCCATTTTCTTCCCAATTTGACTGGCGGACATCTTATTGACCAGTCGTTGGTATGTTACTCCTGCATTTTTTAAGTCGAATGGCATAACCTTGTAGCAGTAAATTCCTCGATTAGTGACAAAGGCTATCTTCTCTTGATCGTCAGGATGCATGAGGATCTGGTTATAGCCTGAATACGCATCTATAAAGCTTAACAGCTCATGTCCAGCTATAGCATCGACCATCGAATCTATATGTGGAAGTGGGAACGAATCCTTTGGACAAGCTTTGTTCAGATCCGTAAAGTCGATGCAGAGTCTCCATTTTCCATTCTTTTTCTTCACAACGATAACATTCGCAAGCCACTATGGAAACTGTACTTCTCTAACTGCTCCATTCTACAATAACTTCTGAACCTCTTCATCTATGATTCGGTTCCTTTCAGGAGCGCTCTTCTTTCTTTTCTGCCTAACCGGGGTATGGTATGGATCCACATGCAACTCGTGAGTAATGAGCTCTGGGTCGATTTCAGTCATATCTTTATGAGACCATGCAAAACTGTCGTGTCACTTCTTCAGGAATTCAACCAGGTCGGTTCTTAGTTCGGGATCTAGGTCAGCTCCAATCAATGCCTTGTGATCTGTAAATTGAGGGTGAATCGGACGTCGTCGAGTTCCTCTAGATTTGGTAGAGTCGGCTCCGGACCACGAGGCCCAACCTGTAATTGCTATGATGACTCAGCTTTCGCCTTTAAAGTCATCTGATAGCAGCTTCTTGATGTAAATCTACCACCTTTAATTCCTTGAACCCCCCACTTGGTTGGGAATCTTAGGACTTGATGGTAGGTGGATGAGACCGCCCTCATGTCGTGAATCCAAGGTCTGCCCATGACTAGATTGTAGGCCGATGGGCTATACAAGACCAAAAATGTGGTCATTTTGTTGACTCCTGTTACATAGACTGGGAGTGATATTTCCCATATCGTGAATTTTTGCTCGCCACTAAACCCAATCAATAATGTCGTCCGTCTGTTTATCTTGTCCAACTCGGCTCCCATATAAGCGAGAGCTGTACCGAAAATGATATTGTATGAAGAGCTCGTGTCGACTAACATTCGTTTGATCATAAAGTTTGCCACATGTAAGGAGATGAATAAAGGGTCATGATTAGGATTTAAAATGTGCGAATCCCCATCGTCTAGAAACTCTATCGTCAGGTTAGTGAATATTTTCTCTACAGACATTGTGGTTTGCGAGACACTATTAGCCAGAGCTCTCGAATGTCGCTTACTTTCGAATATGATGTTCCACTGATTCCTGATCCTCCTGATATAACATTGACGGAGTTATTAATTGGAGGTGGTGGGGTTGGAATTTCTCCTTTACCATCTCTCTCGTCCCTTCGCGCCAAGGTTGCTTTCCCCTTCTCAGAGAGCAAATCCCTCAGGAACTCTTTGTTTAATAGTTCCAGAACCTCCTATTGGACAGCTATGACCCATAGCGTCACTATTTGTAAAAGACATTGTGGTTTTTGTACAAATTAACTATGTGATAATGGAAATTGCATTTTATCATTTTGTAATTCATTTTGTAATTAAACATCCCTAGTCGTAGTATTATCGAGATTGGACATCGATAATACGGAATAGACTAGTATTGCACTTGTGCATGTTATGGAAGCGTAACATCATAGTTCTTATATATTTACGTATATGATACTTATGCAAGTGCCGTAGGAGATTGTGTTTACCGATGGTACGGAAACAGCTTCGCTCTGGATAGACCGCGCAGAATCCCATTAGTAGTATGACTATGTGTTTATGGGAATCTGCATCAGGGTAGGTGTGTTTGGTCTTAACCTGAGACTTACATCGCTAGTACTTGAGACAATCAATACGCTTTGGTTTTGGTCATCCGGGACTTTAACAGGTTCCGTGTACGCCTCTTCTGGGTTTATTGAGGATCGTAGTGTATTGGATGTGATGTCAAGACGGAAGTATCACTTCAGTCATATGGAGATGATGATCACACAAAGATACAGAACTGGTGCTCTAATGTGTTGCAACCATCAGAATAATATGACAAGGTCATGATTATCCGATTAAAGAGACTAGTTGTTTATGATCTGATATATGCTTCGTACGGGGGCAGACACTATTCCAGCCCCAAGCCTAACAATTGACATCTAATACTAGATCGCAATACGTAATACTACGTATACTACGCCTGACAAATATTAAATATTCCATTAAGAATATTTCTGGAGAATTGGGTAGGCATGGTGCTTTGCAAGAAGCCAACCATGTCTCGTAAATCAGTAAAAATATAGTACGAGGTACGTACGTGTTCAGATAGTCCGACGATCGAATTTACTACCAACATATCCAGGGATCTCTTGGGTCGCTTCCCGAAGATTCACCGATGACGTATGATTCAAAAATAATTAATCTTGTATTAATTACGGAGTGATTTTATCTAGGATAAAATACTATTTTGAAGAGAGACAAAGATTAATTCGGAATTATTCGATTAAATAATATATTCGATATATTAAACGAAATTAAATTTCGTCACAGAATTAAAATTGAATTTTAATTCGGGCAAACAAATTAATTTAGAATTAATTCACTAGCGACGTGAATAGTAATTTTGCTTGGCATAATTATTTAATTAAATTTGATTTAATTACTTTACAACGGAAAATTCGTTAATTCGGAATTAGCGAACTCGAGCCCGGGATGTGTTACGGGCCCACTAAGATTTTGAATCAAGTGGGGCACATATGTCACATCACTTGTCACTTTAATTACTTTTTGGTGATGGATTTTGGTGAAGGCATGATGATGACTTGTAAAGCACATTTTGTAAGTAATGATTGAAAGACTTTTACCAAATGTTTGGTATATCTTTCATTTGATTTTGGAAATCAAATAATCCACTTATTCACATCTCTCTCTCTCGATTTTTGACAAGCAAAACACTCTCCCCATTTTCTTCATCTTGGCCGAAAGTTCAAGGAAGAAGAAGGTGATTTTTGTTGCAAAATTTCCAAGAGCTAGCACTTAAAATGAATCATCCAAGGTGATAGGGAAACCATCCCAAAAGCTTGGAATCAAAGCATAAAGCTTGGAGCTTGGACTTCATCCCCAAAGTGGAGCTTGGCCGAAAACTTGGAGAATGAATTTTTGTGTTTGACGCATCCTAAATCCGCTCATTGTAAGTATGATTCCGCCACACTTCTTTATATATTCACTTTATTTTATGCTTAAATTTGATCTTGGGAATGCCTTAGAAACCAACAATGGTATCATTGAGTCTAATTTGAGCATGAAATTTGATTAGGGTTCTTAACATGAAATTTGGGTATTTTTGATTTGAGCATGTTTTGTCCAAATTGATTGTTTGAGCATGCTTATATATGGATGACTTGGAGTTATACATGATCAATTTTACGAAAAGTTGATTGGATCAATTTGTTGCCCATATCTTGGCTTGGCCGAATGCTTATGTTGCCCTAACTCATGGTATTTTTTGTTATTTTCATCATTGGATGAGTTTAAAGACTTGGGAAATGTTGATTTGTAATTCAATAGGATTGAAAGCGGAATCGAATTTATAGACCCACTAATGTCGTGAGCTTCAAAGCATGAAATGAGATGATTTTTTGAATCAATTATGTTGGACATGTATTGATGATGATTAAGCATGATTAATGGATTAGATTAGTATTTTGGAAATGTTAATTTAAAAGATTAATCATGGCTAAACACTTTGATTTATTAAATTATGAATTTTGGAAAATTAGAATTTAATAAATTGGGCTTGATTTAGAATTGGGTTTATAATGTTGTATTTGGCCCTAATGGGCTTGGTTGGGCCAATTTGGTTTAGGTCAATTGGATTGGATCCAAATTGGGCCTAAATCATTCTATTAAGTCCAAATATAACAAATGGACCTTTTAATATTTAATTGGGCCTAAATTGGTTTGTTGGCAAATAGGGTTATTCCTTAAATGTGCTTTGGTATTTGGGTTTGACCAATATTGACCAAAGTCCATGCCTTAAGAAATTAATTAAAAGCCCATTGGACTTTAATTAAACGACATTAGATGTTAATTGGGCTTTAAGACCCATTAAGATTAGATTTGGAATCTAAGTCGTAAGGTGCATAAGAAAGTGTAGTTATTTAATTTGGAATTAAATATAAAATTAGTATTTAATACGAATTAAATTAGATTTAAATTATAGTTCGATATAATTCAAGAATTCGTACTTCGAATACTTATTCTCAAACGAGTTGGACTCCCGCAAATCAAATCGTTGTTTGAATATTGGATGATCACTTAATTCAAAGATTAATTAATTGGATTAGATTTATTGAATAACATGTTTTGTGTGAATACATGAATGTGTTAAATGAATAATGCATATCAGATGGATATTAAAAGGGAAAGGGCAATTTTGGAAATTGCTGTAAATTTAGAATTTATTAAATTAGACATGCGTGTCCAGCCTTATCCCTCGATTCTTTGTAATTATCTTTTCACCTAATTCCCCTCAATGTTAATGAGCTTTCTTTCATTGTATTATGTAATTGGGTAGAAGTTAAAATAGTGCTAGCCGGGGAGAGGAAATAGAGTGATTTGTTCTAGGAATAATTTATGAGATATCCATCCGCATATCATTATTAATTTATTTTCCGCGCCTTATTATGCTTTTAGAATGCATGCTTAAGGGTATGTGATGAGACCTAACAAAGATAATAAATTGGTTGCCAATTTACGCGAAAAACCCTCAAAACATATTAAGCATTTTCCTTTCATTGAATGATTCTAACTCAAGATCCAAGATTGGCACTGGTTTGTTGGCCAAAGTCAATACCTTTGTCCATCGCGGGTGTGTTTGAATCATGAAGGTTTTGTTGCATATCGTGTGTCTTGTCCAAGTTGTGATTTGTTGGCCAAAGTCAAGATCACTTCTTGTCCATCGACACCGATTACGAAGCTTTCCAAAGTCAATGGGTTCCACTTAACTGGAATCATTAAGCTTGTTGTGCCAAAGCCAAGGCTTAGTTGATTCAGAGAAAAAAGGTTAGGAAAATATATTGGATATATTGGCATATATATTGTATATATGTTTCGGACTTGGAGGTCCACCTACCGGATCTAGGAATTGGATGAGATTCAATTGATCATAGAGATCTATCTAGTTAAATATCATACAGCTTGTTGGCCAAAGTCAAGGTTGTGTGTTATTTAACGGGATCCTAGCCCACTAAGAAACTAGGTTTCCCGAGTACTCAACAGAGGGTTAGAGGCTCGCCGAAAAATAGTGGGAGGCTAGTATTGAATTTGTAATTTCATTCAAATACTTAGTTTTACGTGCTTTCAAATTATTTCGTCAATTATTTTATTAGTTGGACTAATATATTATTATTTTTCTTGTAACAGTTAGACTGTACCCTTACATTGTTAATTGGATAGTTGGACTATCGCAATTAAAATGATGGGAAAGAACAGTGTCAGAGACATTATCATGGGAGAGAATGTTTTTAATGACACCAACTTTTCTAACTGGGAAATGAATCTTAGGATTGTCCTGGGATCCAAGAAGTTGATCTATACAATAGAGAGACCTCTTGGGCCTAAGCCTGGACCTGATCAGTTGCTTGAGCTAGAGCTTTGGAAGACTCATATTGATGACAACTCTACTACTCAGTCCATTATGCTTGCTGCTATGACTCAACATTTCCGTCGAGAGAACAATGGATTGGATCCTTATAACATGTTGGCGAAGTTGCATGATTTCCACCGATCTAATCTGAGATAGCAAAGATATGAGTTGTAGAAGAAGTTCTTCCGTACTCGCATGTTAGAGGGTACATCTTTGGCACCATGTGTCACAGATGATTGCTGACATCGAGCAGCTGGCTTAGATGGGCATTGTCTTCGAGGCTGAGACTTCGATAGATTTGATCTTGCAGTCTCTCCCCGACACTTGTAGTAGGTTCATCATGAACTATAATATGTTGAACCAAGATGATACTCTTGGAGAGTTATCGTCCATTCTAAAAGAAGCTGAAAAAGAGCTTCAAAAGGGCAAGAAGCGCGAGGCGCACTTCACTTCGACATCTCAGACTCCGAGGGCTTGGCCCAAGGCGACTTGAGGTGTGAAGAAGAAGAAGCATAAGAAGAAGGGCAAGGCCAAACCGTCAAAGGGTTCTGGGAAACCCAAGGACAAATCCCAAGATGTATGTCTGCAGTGCGGGAAGCGGGGTCACTGGAAGCGTGACCGCCGCGAGTACAAGGCGCACATGAAGGAAATCAAAGTGGGCAAGGCACCGGCTTCAGGTATGTTTGTTATAGAACAAACATGTGTACTACTAGTTTTAAAAATTGGATTTTTGATTCTGGTTGTGGTACTCACATATGTACTGATGTTCAGGATCTGCGGATTAGTAGGAGACTGGCCTCAGGAGAGATTGACCTCCGCGTTGGAAATGAGACTCGAGTTACCGTTTTGGCCGTGGGCACATATGTTTTGGAACTGCCATCGGTGCATGTACTTGAACTTATAAACTGTTATTTTGTACCTAGTTTAACTAGGAATATTATTTCTGTATCTATGTTAACCCAATGCGGGTATACTTTTGTATTTAGAAACACTGGGAGTTTTATGTATAAAAATGATATAGAAAATTTCACAGCTGATGCACATAATGGTCTTTATATTTTGAATATAAATCAATTTCAAACATATAATGTAACAAAGAAAAGGCGTAAAGTAATTAACAAAGATGAAACTTATATGTGGCATTGTCATCTGGGACACATAAACAAGACACGTATATCCACACTTTCGAAGAGTGGGTACTTGGACGGATTTGATCCAAATTCATATGACGTCTACGAATCTTGTTTATTAGGCAAAATTCCTAAAACACCTTTTAGCGGAAAGGGTGCACGTGCCACCGAACTGTTAGCCTTCGCTCATAGTGACGTATGTGGGCCCATGTCTAGCCAGACTAGAGGTGGATATGAATACTTTGTAACCTTTACGGATGATGCATCGCTTTATGGTTATGTGTATCTTATGAGACACAAGTTTGAAACCTTTGAGAAATTCAAAGAGTTTCGACAGGAAGTTAAAAAACAGACCGGTAAAAGTATTAAGACATTATGGTCGGACCCTGGTGGTGAATATTTAAGCAATGCGTTTCTTGATTACTTGAAAGAATATAGTATTCTTTCACAGTGGACTCCTCCAGGAACACCGCAATTAAACGGTGTGTCCGAACGGAGAAACCGAACTTTGTTGGACATAGTAAGGTCTATGATGAGTCGCACAGAGCTACTTATTTCCTTCTGGGGATATGCATTGAATAGTGTAATACTTATTTTGAATAAGCTTCCGTCAAAGTCTGTTCAACAGACTCCGTATGAGATATGGGCAGGAAAGAAACCGGGTTTCTCATTCCTGAAGATTTAGGGTTGCTGGGAATACGTCAAACGTTTGGAAGGTACCAAACTTGAACCCAAATCGGATAAATGTCTATTCGTAGGATATCCTGGGGAAACCAAAGGATATTACTTCTATCAACCACAAGAGAACAAAGTATTTATTGTTCTACATACGGTTTTCCTTGAGAAGGAATTCCTAAATGCAGTGATAAGTGGGAGGAAAGTAGAACTCGATGAAAATCGGAGTGATACTATTCCTGGCACATAATCCTTAACAGAACATAAACAATCTATCAAGGATGAGACTGTACCACAATCTTCGAATACACAAAAGCCACGTAGGTCGGAGAGAGTCAGAAAAGAACCTGAGAGGTATGGGTTTCTGATCTCACCTCATGTAGATATTAGGTTTATTAAGGATAACGAATCGGCTACGTATGAGGAAGCGATACAAGATATCGATTCCGCTTTATGGAAAGAAGCCATGAAGTCCGAAATGGATTCCATGTACACCAACCAAGTTTGGACACTGGTTGATGCACCAGAAGGCATAAAGCCTATTGGTTATAAATGGGTCTTCAAGAAGAAGATCGACATGTATAGAAACGTACAAAAGTACAAATCTAGGCTCGTAGCGAAAAGGTATTGTCAACGACATGGTATCGATTACGACGAAACTTTTTCACCTGTTGCCATGATTAAATCTATTCAGATAATGCTTGTTATTGCTGCATATTTCGATTACAAGATATGACATATGGACGTCAAAATCGCTTTCCTTAATGGAAACCTTTTGGAGGATGTTTATATTCAACAGCCTGACGGTTTTGTCGTACCAAGACTTGCAAACAAGGTTTGTAAGTTAAATCGATCCATTTATGGATTGAAGCAAGCATCGCATTCTTGGAACCAATATTTTGATGAGATCATAAAAGAATATGATTTCATTCCAAGCGAGGATGATCCTTGTGTATATAAGAAGGTTAGTGGGAGTGCACTGACATTCATTGTCTTTTACGTTGATGATGTATTGCTTATTGGAAATGACATTCCCATGTTAACATCGGTGAAAGCTAGGCTTTCATTAAAATTCTCCATGAAAGATCTGAGAGAAGCAGCATTTATTCTAGGAATAAATATCTACCGGATAGATCTAGAAAGCTGCTTGAACTCTCCCAGAGCACGTACATTGACAAAGTGTTGAAGAGATTCAACATGGATCAGTCCAAGAGGGAACTGTTGCCAGTGTCACATGGCGTCACTCTATCTAAGGACATGTATCCTAAAACTCAAGATGAGAGAGACAGCATGAGTCAGATACCATTCACCTCGGCAGTCGGATCGATCATGTATACCATGATATGTACGCGACCTGATGTCTCCTATGTTTTGAGCATGTGTAGTCCCTATAAGGCCGATTCAGGTGAAGGTCACTGGATGGCGATTAAGAATATCCTTAAGTATCTTAGACGAACTAAGGATGCTTTCTTAATCTATGGAGATGGAGAACATGAGGTAACTAGGTATACCGATGCAAGTTTCCAAACCGACAAAGATGACTGTAAGTCGCAATCTGGGTACATATTTTGTTTGAATAACGCAGCATAAGCTGGAAATCTTCCAAGCAAGAGACTATTACTGATTCAACAACAGAAGAGGAGTATATTACTGCAGCTGAAGCAGCAAAAGAGGCAGTTTGGATCCGAAAATTCCTAATTGGATTAGGAGTAGTCCCGTTAGCAGCTGAGCCCGTTCCATTGTATTGTGACAAACTAACGGGGCTATAGCGTAGGCTAAGTAACCGCGATCTCATCAACAATCCAAGCATGTTCTTCGACATTTCCATCTGATTCGTGAGATCATACATCGTGGTGAAGTGAAGATCGAGAAGGTCGCATCAGAGGACAACAAGGCAGATCCGTTGACGAAAGCTATTCCTCAGCAAAAATTTGAGCGACATGTACAAAGTTCAGGTGTTAGATGCTTGAGTGACTGACTATAGGCCAAGTGGGAGATTGTTGGAAAACTATGACCCATAGCGTCACTATTTGTAAAAGAGATTGTGGTTTTTGTACAAATTAACTATATGACAATGAAAATTACATTTTATCATTTTGTAATTTATTTACTTGGAAATATAAACGGTAAAAGTCCTTATGATTAGTTCCAGATTGATAAGATATGAGACAGTATCAATCCATAACGGTTTAATCATTAAGCATCCCTAGTCGTAGTATTATCGAGATTGGACATCGATAATGCGGAATAGACTAATATTGCACTTGTGCGTGTTATGGAAGCGTAACATCATAGTTCTCATATATTTAAGTATATGATACTTATGCAAGTGCGGTAGGAGGTTGTGTTTACCGATGGTATGGAAACAGCTTCGCTCTAGATAGACCCCGCGGAATCCCATTGGTAGTATGACTATGTATCTATGGGAATCCGCATCAGGGTAGGTGTATTTGGTTTAAACCTGAAACTTACATTGCTAGAATTTGAGACAATTAATACGCTTTGGTTTTGGTCGTCTGGGACTTTAACAGGTTTTGTGCATGCCTTTTCTGGGTTTATTGAGAATCGTAGTGTATTGAATGTAATGTCAAGACGGAAGTATCACTTCATTCATATGGAGATGATGATCACATAGGGATACAGAACTGGTGATCAAATGTGTTGCAACCATCAGAATAATATGACAAGGTCATGATTATCCGATTAAAGAGACTAGTTGCTTGTGATCCAATATATGCTGCGTACGGGGCAGACACTATTCCAGCCCCAGGCCTAGCATGTGACATATGATACTGGATCGCAATACGCAATACTACGTATACTACGCCTGACGAAGATTAAATATTCCATTAAGAATATTTCTAGAGAATTGGGTAGGCACGGTGATTTGCTAGAAGCCAATCATGTGTCCTAAATCGGTAAAAACGTAGTACGAGGTACGTACGTGTTCAGATAGTCCTACGACCGAATTTACTACCAATATATCCAGGGATCTCTTGGGTCACTTCCCGAAGATTCACCAATGACGTATGATTCAAACATAATTAATCTTAGATTAATTACGGAGAGATTTTATTTAGGATAAAATACTATTTGAAGAGAGAGAAAGATTAATTCGGAATTAATCGATTAAATAATATATTCGATATATTAAACGAAATTAGATTTCGACGTGGAATTAAAATTGGATTTTAATTCGGGCAAACGAATTAATTTAGAATTAATTCACTAGCGACGTGAATAGTAATTTCGCTTGACATAATTATTTAATTAAATTTGATTTAATTACGTCGCAACGGAAAATTCGTTAATTCGGAATTAGCGAACTCGAGCCCAGGATGTGTTGCGGGCCCACTCGGATTTTGAATCAAGTGGGGCCCACATGTCACATCATTTGTCACTTTAATTACTTTTTGGTGATGGATTTTGGTAAAAGCATGATGATGACTTGTAAAACACATTTTGTAAGTAATGATTGAAAGACTTTTACAAAATGTTTGGTATATATTTCATTTGATTTTGGAAATCAAATAATCCACTTATTCACATCTCTCTCTCTCGGTTTTTGACAAGCAAAACACTCTCCCATTTTCTTCATCTTGGCCGAAAGTTCAAGGAAGAAGAAGGTGATTTTTGTTGTAAAATTTCCAAGAGCTAACACTCAAAAGGAATCATCCAAGGTGATAGGGAAACCATCCCAAAAGCTTGGAATCAAAGCATAAAGCTTGGAGCTTGGACTTCATCCCCAAAGTGAAGTTTGGCTGAAAACTTGGAGGATGAATTTTTGTGTTTGACGCATCCTAAATCCGCTCATTGTAAGTATGATTCTGCCATACTTCTTTATGTATTCACTTTATTTTATACTTAAATTTGATCTTGGGAATATCTTAGAAACCAACACCTCCAATCTCAAAGCTACACATTATGTTGTCGTATGACCGTAGTCTCGGTGGAATTCACACCACTTCCTAGTGTCCTTTTTGGTTGAACTGTCCCTAGAACGTGGAGGCAACTTCACTTCACTCCCCGTCTTCTTAAGTACAGACACCAATTCCCAGGGGAAACTATAAAGTTGTAGTCTGTGAACCTGGGTTTGCTTACTGGTATCTCTTCTCGATTTTTGTACGGCATTGGTCGTCTGTCAATATCTTTGTAGAATGGTCTTCGCTCTCCTCTTGGTTGGTTCCTCTTTTCCTTGTGAGAATGAATATTCATATCAGGTCACCTGGGAGCAGCAGGCCTTCTATCTACTTGTGTATTCATAACATCTTCCCTTCTTTTATTTCTTTTATCTTCTTCCCATCTTATTTCTACCTGGGCCCGCGCCATGACCTAGTCCATGGTGTAGCATCGGAACTTCATCAATTTCTTGTAAAGTCCACTATCAGATAGCAGTCCATTCCGGAAGTCCTCTGCCGCAGTAGGCTTGTAGGGATCCGAAATAGTAATCCTCTCCCCGTTGAACCGAGCCACGTAGCTTCGTAGTGACTCTCATCTTCTCTGCTGGATGAAATTGAGATCATCAAAAGTCTTCTCTAATTTGCAAGAACTTGCAAAGTATTGCACGAACTTGTCAGCCAGCTGCTGGTAGGACTTGATTGACCTGTAGGGCAGGTTAATGAACCAAGAAAGGGGTGTTCCCGCCAATGTTTCCTCAAAATATCTGCACATTCTAGCTTCCCACTGGCTCTGGGACAAGCCGGTTGACATCATCTTATACTTGTAATGTATTACATGGTCGTCTGGATCGATGGACCCATCATATAGCTTTATTTCGGGCGGGCTGAATTTTCGAGACATTCAACAGCTACAATTGACTCCACGAATGAGGTATCAGAAATTGCTCAATCTCTGCTCTTTTTGATTGGAATCCTTACCCCTGGTAGTCTGAACATAATTGCTTCATTCAATTCAATCATCTCTCTTCTCATGGAGCTAGCAATTTGATGGGTCGGATCGAGAGAAGAGTTCGGGCCACTTGAAGTTGGCTGGTGATTGTTGTTTGGCCCATCTGACATAGGCGGGACTGTCGGATTACTTCGATCGTCTAGATCGCTGGTTTGACCTTGAATGTTGTTATGATGAGGATTGGATGACAACTGCTCGAGCTTTTTCTGTAGGCTTTCGTTTGAATTTCGCATTGTCAGATTCTCCTCTTCCAAGGCTTGCAGTTGTTCTTAAAGCACAATTAGTTGTGCCATCATGGGATCTAGGGCTAATTCATTGCTCAAGGCCATTTCCAGCTGATTGTAGTGTAAAAATCAGATGAATTTAATTTTTACAAAATCCACTCGGGGCCCCACTGTGGGTGCCAAATTATGGACTCTAGTTTCGGTTGAGGTCCACAATCGAGAATGAATTAAGGGGCACAAGTGAACCTGTAAAATAAGAGTAGAATGAACGAGTAGGTTACCTCCCACCGGTGTGGTGGAAGCCGTAGGCACTCCGACGCTTAAGTCAACAAAGTATGAATAAGTCGAAAGTGAAAGGATTAAGGTCTTAGGGTACCTCAATCTCTGTTTTATGGACGTGAGGGCAGGGTATTATGATTTCTCTAACGACTAGGAGTAGTGCTGTCTGGTATCCGATCTCCTATTTGAGTCATGACTCCTCTTTTCTAGGCCCTCCTAACGTGGGGTCATTTAAACCTCTTCTACCCATTGGATGTATTAATGATGGGGTTTATGACTGTAATTGTCAATTTAATGGAGTTCATTACTGTTGGCGTTTTCTCAATCTAATTACTCATGAATCTGTGGGCTTCCTGAGCTGTTAAATTTGTGACGATGGGCCCTGGATTGGTCTAGTCTCTCGGCCTGAATTTGGTTTCTTAATTTTGATCTGATTGTGGGCCTTGAGGCTTTGGTTTTGTGATTGGCCCAAATATGGAATGACAGTTATGCCCTTGTGCCTAAGTTTGGCCCGTACACAAATAAAGTTAGAAAAAATACAGTGGGAGTGTCACCGTTGATTCTACTGAATTAGTGAAATCAGTTGCAACTTATGAAGTATTGACTTATGAAGTCTGCATTGAAATCTCATTGATTAAAAGTGTTGATATTAGTTTTGTGGTTGCGGTTGTCAAAAGTATTTGGATTTGATTTCTAAATACATAGATAACATAGTAACTATAACACAATACTAATACAGCGTCTGAGTCATATTGATGTAGAATTTGGATTCTGTAGAATATGAATGATGCTGATAAAGGAAAACGGTTGGGTTTGTTGGACAGACTCGATTTGTAAAGCAGACTTACTTGTTGTTGCCTACCTTTTGAGTACAAGGTAAGCTCTAGAGGGCCACAGTATCCGATAGATATTGAGAGGTGTATATGATATTGGGGATTGGCACTAGAGCAAGTGGGAGAAATTTTTAGGGTTGATGCTCCGAGTGCTAATCCGGATTGTATTTATGTCTAATTCATAAACACGAGCAATTCTATTTTCCATAATATTACTAATTTAACGGTAGCATCCTTGTCTTTTATACTCTAATTCGATCTAATTGCGATTAGATTTCTGATTACGATTAGATTGAAACGGAATCTGGTTCACTGATACGTGTATATTAGATAAATACCCAAGGATTTACAGTATAGTGCGCAGTTACAACGTAATTTGTAATTAATCCAATCAATCTTCAATTCAACAATATTTAAGCATACTCAATCATCCAATTTCATAAAATCATGCTCAAATTCATTTTACCCAAATTTTAAGCCCTAAACTTTTCATGCTCAAACCTTGCTCTGATACCATTGTTGGTTTCTATTAAGTTCCCAAGATGAATAATAAGCATGAAATAAGTGCGAATACATATCAACGAAGTTGCGGAATACTTACATCGATCGGTTGAGCGACGCTTTGACGAACCAAAATTATTTTTGCCCTTCATGAAGCTCATGGCAGTGAACAGTTTGCTTCTCCAAGATTTTCAGTTTTGATCCAAGAATTGAGCTCCAAGCTTCGTCAAACGATTCCCGGCTCGTGGGTGGATTTCCCTATCACCTTCGTATGTCTTCTTAGTGTGCTAGCACCTCCGATTTTGCAACAAAATCATGTCTTTTCTCCCCTTGGCAACTCACGATTTTGGGCAGTTTCACAGCCCCTTGGGCGTGTGTGTGGTGGAAGAAAATGAGAGGAGAGAGTTGTGAGGAAAGAGAGAAAAAGTGTAAAGTGAATTTGCATTTTGGCTTCAAGTGTATCTAATACACTTTTGTGAATTTCAAATGAATTTCACTTAAATTTGGCTTTCAAAAAGTCAAATAATAAAAGCCCATCAACCTCCATCACTATTCATATCAAGTCACATCCATCAAGTGTCAAGTCACTCAATCAATCAAGTTGTCAAGTCACATCACTCAAAGTGACAAGTGATTTGACGCTTGAAACGCCTAGCGATTTGACGGTTGATGCGACTAATGATTTGACGCTTGCGTGCCGCACTCGAATTCGAAATGCGAATGCGATCGCAAATAATCTCTTGGGCTCGGGTTCGCTAATTCCAAATTAACGAATTTTCCGTTACGACGTAATTAAATCTAATTTAATTAAATAATCATGCCAAGCATAATTACTATTCACATCGCTAACGAATTAATTCTAAATTAATTCGTTCGCCCGAATTAAAATCTAATTTTAATTACGCATCGAAATCCAACTTCGTTTAATATATCGAATATATTAATTTACTGATTAATTCCAAATTAATCGTTATCTCTCTTTTATGGATATTTTATCCTAGATAAAATATCTCCAAAATTAATCATAGATTAATTTTCTCTCTCTTCTAATTAATCGCAGATTAATTAAAGTGCGAATCAAACGCCATCGGTGAATCTTTGGGAAGCGACCCATGAGATTCCCGGATATGTTGGTAGTAAATTTGGTCGTCGGACTATCCAAATAAGTAAGTACCTCGTACTACGTTTTACCGATTTATAAGACAAGGTTGGCCTCTAACAAAGCGCCATGCCTACCCAATTCTCGGAAAAATATCCTTACAGGAATAAAGGATCTGTATCAGACGTAGTATACGTAGTATTGCGTATTTATGTCCAGTATCGGATGATCAGGTGCTAGGCCTGGGGCTGGAATTGTGTCTGCCCCGTACGAAGCACATGTTAGATGTCTGGTGACTAGTCTCTATAATCGGATAAACCTGACCTTGTCATTTTATCCCGATAGCTGCAGCATTTAAGAGAACCAGTCTCGTATCCTACGTGACTATCATCTCCACTATTACTGGAGTGATACTTCCGTCTTGACTTCACACCCAACACACTACGATTCTCAATATACCCAGCATTGGCGTACACAGAACCTGTTAAAGCCCTGGACGACCGCAACCAAAGTATATTGATTGTCGCAAGTATTAGCGGTGTAAGTCTCAAGTTAAGACTAAATACACCTACCCTGATGTCGGACTTCCATAGACATATAGTCATACTACCAATGGAATTCCGAGGGGGTCTATCCAGAGGGAAGCTGTTTCCCGTACCATCGGTGAAACACAACCTCCTATTACACTTGCATGAGTATCCAATACCCCAAATATATGAGAACTATGTCGTTGTGCCCTCACAACGCGCACAAGTTCAATACTAGTCTTTTACGTATTTATCGATGTCCAATCTCGATAATACTCTGACTAGGGATATTTAATGATTTATCCTTCGTGATTGATATTGTCTCATATCATTCTCAATCAAGGAACAAATCATAAGGACCTCTCTTCATTTATACATCTAGGTGATCTACTCACAAATGATAAGAGTGCAATCTCCTTTGTCACATAGTTAATTTGTACAACAACACCATGATCTGTACAAATAGTGACGCCATGAGTCATAATTGTCCAACAATCTCCCACTTGGCCTATAGCCAGTCACTCGAGTGTCTAACACCCAAACTATGTACGGTTGGCTCAAATTGCTGAGAAAGGTTTTCGTCAGCGGATTTGCATGACTATCATCTGATGTGATTTATTCGATCATCACATCGCCACGATGTATGATCCGAACGAATCTGATGAATATCAAAGTATGTATCTGGATCTTTGATGAGACCATTAATTCTTTAGCATGTGCTGACTCCTAACTCAGCTGCTAACAGAACTATATAAAATCTAATTAGATTTTTTATTGACCCAGATGGCTTCTATTACTGCCTCAGCTGCAGCAATAACTCGTATTTATTATTTATTCGGTAACAGTATCTTGCTTGTAAGATTTCCAGTTCACTGTTTCGCTATTCAAACTGTATAGTACCATTTGCGACTCATAGTCGTTTTATCGGTTTACGAAACTTGCAATAGTGATCCCAGTCACTTCAAGTTCTCCTTCTCCACAGATTAAGACAGCATCCTTAGATCTCTAAGATACTAACAGATGTTCTTAACTTCAATCTAGTGACTATCACTTGGATTGGCCCGATTGTGAATCCATATGCTCAAAGCGTATGAGACACCAGGTCATGTATATTTTTCAATGTACTAGTTTCTCGGAGAGTTTTCTCGGAAGCCTAGCTTTCACCGATTGTATTTTGATGGGAATATCATTTCCAAGAAATGACATATTATCATTATTTATAGGACAGCCACTGTTAGTGCACTCCCATTAACCTCTTTATATACACAAGAATCATATTCATTTTGAATCAAATCATACACCATTATGATTACATCAAAACGGTAATTTCAAGAACTCAATGTTTGCTTCAATCCAAACATGGATCGAATAACCTGCAAACCATGTTTGGTTGTTTTGGTACGACAAAACCGTCAGGATATTGAAAACATCCTCCAAAAGGTTTCCGTTTAAGGAAAGCGATTTTGACGTTCTGCTGTCATATTTCATAAATGAAATATACAGCTTTAGCAAGCATTATTCAAATAGATTTACCGTGGCAACAGTTAAAAGGTTGAATTGTAATCAACACAATGTTGATAACGATACCTTTCCGTTAAAAGCCTAGCTTTATACGTTGGTATGTTGCCTTGCATGTATGTCTTCCTTGAAGACTTATAAGTACCAATAGGCATAATGCTTTGCGGTACATTAACTAGTATTCTAAACACAGTTGATATACATGGAATCCATTTCAGATTCATATGGCACTTTGCCATAATATGGAGTCGATACCTTGTATCACTACCTCATACGCAGTCAGTTGGTATTCCTCAATAAGATAGACATCTTTATGAGGTGAGATCAGAAACCCATACCCCAGGTTGTTTTCTGACGCTCACCGGCATACGCGGTTCTTGTGTATACGAAGATTAATGGTAATAGTTTCATCCTTGATGAACAATTTATGTTCCATTAGGAATCGATGCCTTGGATAGTATTACTCTGATTTTCATCGAGTTTTACTATCCTCCCACTTACCACTGCATATCGGTATTCCTCTTAGGAAAACCGCATGGCGAGAAACAACCTAATTGTTCTTTGGTGAGAAGTATAAGTACAATACTTATGGTATCCCTATGATAACCTATAATTGGAAATTATCCAATTTGGGTTTTAGTTTGGTATTATCCAAACGTATGCCTAGCATACCCAAATTTACAGGAATGTGAAACCCAGTTTCTTTCCCGTTCATATCTGATATGAAATCTGTCAAACAGATTTTAATGGAACCATATTCTAAATAAGTTCTGCAATATTAATGCTTATCAGTTGAAGGAAAAGGTAGCTCAGAGCGACTCATGATTAACCTTATGATGTCTAACAAAATTCGGTTAGTCAGTTCGGACACATCGTCAAATTGACGTGTTCCGTGAGGAGTTCTTATTGAAAGAATACTATACTCTTTCAAGTATATTAGAAACTTATTGCTTAAGTATTTTCCATTACGGTCTTACCGTGACGTTTAATACTTCAGCCGATCTGTTTGTATATTTCATGTCGAAAACTTTAAAAGCTTCTGATTTGTGTTCTTCAAAAAAAACACATAACCATAACGCGATGCCTCATCCGTATAGGTCACAAAATATTCATATCTACATCTAGCCTAGCTAGACATGGGCCCACTTGCTTCACTATGAACTAGGGCTATCAAATCTGTGGCATTTACACTTTTACCAAGTAAATAGTGTTTTAGGCATTTTGCCCAATAAACTAGATTCGTAGACTTTATTTGAATTGAATCAAATTAGTCCTAGTACCCACTCTTCAAAAGTGCGGATATGCAATTCTTGTTTTAGTTGTGTCCCAGACAACAATGCCACAATTAGTTTTTTCTGATCAAATCAGTTTGAGCTATTTGTTTGTCATGTTATATGTTTGAGATTTCTTTATATTCAAAATATAAATACTGTTATTCACATCTAATGTGTTTATCTAAATATCAACTTTATGTAATAAAACACTTTAGTGTTCTAGAATATAAAGGTTCACCCGCAGTGGGTTAAACACTGATATAGAGATAATGTTTCTAGTTAAACTAGTTACATTATAACAGTTTCCAAATTTAGGTACATACCCAACGGTAGTTCCTAAACTTAGGTATCTGCGGTTAATACATCGACTTTCGTCCCATTTCCAATTCGCAGATTAATCTCAATTGAAATCAGTATCCTGCTCACAGTAGATTCTAAACATCAGTATTTATGTTCCACACTAAGTATTTAAAATCTAATTTTAACACTAGTAGTGAACACAATGTTGACAAACATATTTGAAGTCGGAGCCTTGCCCTTTCTTTAAATTCCTTCATGTCCAAACGGCAATCACGCTTCCGCGATCCCGTTTGCCACAATTTAAGCCGACATTTTAGGATATGTCCTTTATCTTCCCAGAAGATTATAATGATTTTGCCTTTGCCCTTTTTCAACATTCCAGTAGCCTTTGGCCAAGCCTTGGCCATGTAAAATATCGACTTAAGGTGCGCCTTGCGCAACTTGCCTAATTGCAAAGTTTGACTTTATCTCCTTGAGTCCAAGAGTTATTTATTATAATTTAGTACTTCTAAAATCTAAACATAGATTTATAAAGATCCTTCAATTTCATTATCATACTTTAAGGGTCTAATCCTTAGTTCTGATTCATAAATTAATGAGTCTACTGCGACAAGCTTAATGGATTAAGCATTATAGCTATCATCACATAATCTTCTAAAGATTATGCTCTACTGTTTGCTTAACTCCGAGCTTAGGCATAATAAGTTATTTTATCAAATAAAGTAACTTAGCTATTATTCCAGGACCATCCTGAAATTATTTCCAATTTGAAAATTAAATCATTTAAATATATTTCCCCTAGGATTATGTATTAAACGTCAATCTTTAAATTTTATATCTTGATTCTAATAGTACAACTATTTAATCAACGATTTTGATACTATTTATTATAATGATTACAATAGTCCAACTATTTAATCAACTATAATTTAATAGATTAAAATCAATTATATTGATTACTATAATCCAATTATAAAATCAACTATAAATGAATATTTTGAATATAGTCCAACTATTTATTAAAACAACGATTTAAATATTAGTCCAACTAACATTTAATTATTATGACGAATGATATTTGTTTGAGCGCGTATGGCAAGTAATTAAACGAATATTACAAATTCAATTCTTGCCTCCCACTATTTTTCGGCGAGCCTCTAACCCTCTGTCGAGTACTCGGGAAACCGTGTTTTCTAGTGGGCTAGGATCCCGTTAAATATCACACAATCTTGACTTTGGCCAACAAATTGTATGATAATTAACTAGGTAGATCTCTAAGATCAATTGGATCCAATCCAATTCCTAGATCCGGTAGGGGGACATCTAAGTCCGAAACATATATCATATATATGCCAATACACCCAATGTATTACCTAAGCTTTTTCCTCTGAATCAACTAAGCCTTGGCTTTGGCACAACAAACTTAGTGATCTCAGTTAAGCGCGACCCATTGACCATGGAAAGCTTCGTAATCAATGTCGATGGACAAGAAGTGGTCTTGACTTTGGCAAAAAAATCACAACTTGGACAAGACACCAATATGGAACAAATCCTTCGTGATTCAAACACATCCTCGACAGACAAAGGCCTTGACTTTGGCCAACAAACCAATGCCGTCTTAGATCTTGAGTAAGAATCACTCAATGGAAGGAAAGACGCTTAATATAATTTGAGGGTTTTTCGCGTGCAAATTGGCAACCAATTTATTATCTTTGTTAAGGTCTCATCATCATACACCCTTAAACATGCATTCTAAACACATAATAAAGCGCATATGAATAATAATAATGATATGTGAATGGATACTTTACACATTGATCATAGATCAAATTTCTCCCTTTCTCTCTCCCGCTAGCACATGTATTTACTTATACCCGTTACACTACACTTCGAAAGAAACCTCATTTACATTGAGCGGAATAGGTGAGAAGAGAATACAAAGAATTAGGAGGTGATAAGGCTGGACACGCAGATCCAATTAATAAATCAAATTTATTACAACAATTTCTAAAATTGTCCCACCCATCTAATATCCATCCGATATACATTATTCATGCATCGCAACAACGTATTCACACAAACATATTATCAATCAATCTAATCAAATTAATTAATCTGAAAATTAGTGACCATCCAATGTTCAAACAACGATTTGATTTTGTGCGAGTCAAACTCGTCTTGCGAATAAATACTCAAATTATGAATTCTCGAATTAAATTAAACTACATCATTAAATCCATTTAATATGCATTCAATTCTAATTCGCAATTTAATTCCAAATTAAATATTACACTTTAATAATAAACCTTTTACGACTTAAATTCCAAATTTAATCGTAACGCGTCTTAAAGACCGATTAATGTCCAACGTCAATTCAATTAAAGTCCAATGGGCTTTTAATTAATTTCTTAAGGAGTGTACTTTTGGTCAACTCGGGTCAAACTAAATAACCAAAATCCAATCCGGGAATTACCCAATAAGTCCAGAAATCAATTTAGGCCCAATTAAACTTTAAAGGTTCATTAAGTCGTATTTAGGCTTTATGGAAGTGGTTTTGGGTCCAATTGAATCCAATCCATTTGGCCTAAACCCAACTTTGTACAACAAAGCCCAATAAGCCCATTAGCAACATTACAAGCCCAAATCCAATTCAATGCCCAATTTAATTAAATTCAAAAATCCAATTTTACATTTAATTAATACTAAAGTGTATAACATGATCAATTAGCCAATTCAATATTTCCAAAACACCAATTAGTCCAAGTAATCATGTTCATCTTCATCATCACATGTCCAACACATTTTGATAAAAATCAAACCCATTACATGCTTCTTCAAGTCTCGACCAAGGGAGATTATTTTCTCCAAATCAAATTCAATCCAATTAAATTAAATTCAACATTAAATCAATATCCCCAAATGATTTGCAACACATCCAATGAACCAAAAATCAAAAAATCCAAGATATTAGGGTATTAGACCATTCGGCCAACATAAAATATTGGGGAAAATTGTTCCAAACATATTTTCTTGAAATTGATCCAATCAATCTTCAATTCAACAATATTTAAGCATACTCAATCATCCAATTTCATAAAATCATGCTCAAATTCATTTTACCCAAATTTTAAGCCCTAAACTTTTCATGCTCAAACCTTGCTCTGATACCATTGTTGGTTTCTATTAAGTTCCCAAGATGAATAATAAGCATGAAATAAGTGCGAATACATATCAACGAAGTTGCGGAATACTTACATCGATCGGTTGAGCGACGCTTTGACGAACAAAAATTATTTTTGCCCTTCATGAAGCTCATGGCAGTGAGCAGTTTGCTTCTCCAAGATTTTCAGTTTTGATCCAAGAATTTGAGCTCCAAGCTTCGTCAAACGATTCCCGGCTCGTGGGTGGATTTCCCTATCACCTTCATATGTCTTCTTAGTGTGCTAGCACCTCCGATTTTGCAACAAAATCATGTCTTTTCTCCCATTGGCAACTCATGATTTTGGGCAGTTTCACAGTCCCTTGGGCGTGTGTGTGGTGGAAGAAAATGAGAGGAGAGAGTTGTGAGGAAAGAGAGAAAAAGTGTTAAGTGAATTTGCATTTTGGCTTCAAGTGTATCTAATACACTTTTGTGAATTTCAAATAAATTTCACTTAAATTTGGCTTTCAAAAAGTCAAATAATAAAAGCCCATCAACCTCCATCACTATTCACATCAAGTCACATCCATCAAGTATCAAGTCACTCAATCAATCAAGTTGTCAAGTCACATCACTCAAAGTGACAAGTGATTTGACGCTTGAAATGGCTAGCGATTTGACGCTTGATGCGACTAATGATTTGACGCTTGCGTGCCGCACTCGAATTCGAAATGCGAATGCGCTCGCAAATAATCTCTTGGGCTCGGGTTCGCTAATTCCAAATTAACGAATTTTCCGTTACGACGTAATTAAATCTAATTTAATTAAATAATCATGCCAAGCATAATTACTATTCACATCGCTAACGAATTAATTCTAAATTAATTCATTCGCCCGAATTAAAATCTAATTTTAATTCTGCGTCGTAATCCAATTTCGTTTAATATATCGAATATATTAATTTACCGATTAATTCAAAATTAATCGTTATCTCTCTTTTATGGATATTTTATCATACATAAAATATCTCCGAAATTAATCCCAGATTAATTTTCTCTCACTTCTAATTAATCCCAAATTAATTAAAGTGTGAGTCATACGTCATCGGTGAATTTTTGGGAAGCGACCCATGAGATTCCCGGATAAGTTGGCAGTAAATTCGGTCATCGGACTATCCGAACACGTAAGTACTTCGTACTATGTTTTACCAATTTACAAGATAAGGTTGGCCTCTAGCAAAGCGTCATGCCTACCCAATTCTCCAGAAATATCCTTACAGGAATAAAGGATCTGTATCAGGCGTAGTATACGTAGTATTGCGTATTTCTTTCCAGTATCGGATGATCACGTGCTAGGCCTGCGGCAGGAATTGTGTCTGCCCCGTACGAAGTACATGTCGGATGTCTGGTGACTAGTCTCTGTACGAAGTACACTTGCATAAGTATCCAATACTTAAATATATGAGAAATATGTTGTTATGCTCCCACAACGCGCACAAGTGCAATATTAGTCTATTCTGCATTATCGATGTCCAATCTCGATAATACTACGACTAGGGATGTTTAATGATTAAACCTTCGTGGATTGATATTGTCTCATATCATCTCAATCCGGAACAAATCATGAGATCCCCGGATATGTTGGCAGTAAATTCGGTCATCGGACTATCCGAACACGTAAGTACTTCGTACTACGTTTTACCAATTTACAAGATAAGGTTGGCCTCTAGCAAAGCGTCATGCCTACCCAATTCTCCAGAAATATCCTTACAGGAATAAAGGATCTGTATCAGGCGTAGTATACGTAGTATTGCGTATTTCTTTCCAGTATCGGATGATCACGTGCTAGGCCTGCGACAGGAATTGTGTCTGCCCCGTACGAAGTACATGTCGGATGTCTGGTGACTAGTCTCTGTACGAAGTACACTTGCATAAGTATCCAATACTTAAATATATGAGAAATATGCTGTTATGCTCCCACAACGCGCACAAGTGCAATATTAGTATATTCTGCATTATCGATGTCCAATCTCGATAATACTACGACTAGGGATGTTTAATGATTAAACTTTCGTGGATTGATATTGTCTCATATCATCTCAATCTGGAACAAATCATAAGGACTTTTATCATTTATGTATCTTGGTAATCCAATTAAAAATGATAAAAGAGCAATTTTCTTTGTCACATAGTTAATTTGTACAGCAACGCCATGATCTTTACAAATAGTGATGTTATGGGTCATAATTGTCCAACAATCTCCCACTTGGCCTATAGCCAATCACTCAGGTGTCTTACACCTGAACTATGTACGGGTGGCTTAAACTTCTGCTGAGAAACAGCTTTCGTTAGTGGATTTATAAGGTTATCATCTGATACGATTTATTCGATCATCATATTGCCACGATGTATGATCCGACGAATCAGATGAAACCATATGAAATACATATCGGATCGTTGATGAGACCGTTAATTCTTTAGCATATGTTGTAGCCTAGCTCAGCTGCTAACAGAATTATATCTAATCTAATTAGAATTATTTAGATCCAAAATGCTTCTTTTGTTGCGACAGTTGCAGCAAAATTCTGATTTTGTTGTTCATTCGGTAACAGTATCTTGCTTGGAAGATTTCCAGCTCACTGTTCCGTTATTCAAACTATATAGTACCGTTTTGCGACTTATAGTCGTCTTTGTCTGTTTGGAAACTTGCAATAGTGAACCCAGTCACTTCAAGTTCTCATTCTCCACAGTATAAGACAGCATCCTTAGTTCATGTAAGATACTAAAGGATGTTCTTAACATCAATCCAATGACTATCACTTGGATTGTCCTGATTGTGACTCCATATGCTCAAAATATATGATAGATTAGGTCGCGTACATTTATTTCAAAGTACGAGTACTCAGAGAGTGTCAACAATTTTTAGATCTTACCCAATAGATCCTAATTCGTAGATTAAAGGTTGTTTCTCCCAAGTATTCTATGGAGAATTTTTCATGAAAGCCAAGCTTTCACCGATTGTAATTATGAGAATTTCATTTACAAGAAATGACATGTCATCATTATATTGGACATTCATTGTTAGTGCCCTCCCACTAACTTCCTTATATACACAAGAATTATTTATGTTTTGAATTAAATCATATACTATTATGATTACATCAAAACATCAGTTCCATGAACATAATGCTTGCTTCAATCCATAAATGGATCGAATTAACTTGCAAACCTTGTTTACTTCTTTTAGTACGACAAAACCGTTAGGATGTTATTAAACAACCTCCAAAAGGTTTCCGTTAAGGAAAGCGATTTTGACGTTCTGCTGCCATATTTCATAAATGAAACATGCAGCAATATCAAGCATTATCCAAATGGATTTAACCATGGCAACGGACAAAAGGATTCATCGTAATCAATACTATGTTGATGACGATACCCTTTCTGTACAAGCCTAGCTATGTGCATTGTTTGTTTCCATCCATGTATGTCTTCCTTGAAGAACTTTATAGTACCAACAGACACAATGTCTTACGGTACAACAACCAGTGTCCAAACTTGGTTGGTATACATGGAATCCATTTCATACATTATGGCACTTTGCCATAAAAGGTAGTCGATACCTTATATCACTTCCTCATACATAGTCAGTTTTTCTCAATAAGATTGACATCTTTATGAGGTGAGATCAGAAACTCATACCTCCCAGGTTGTCTTCTGACTCTCTCTGATCTACGCGGTTCTTGTGTATTCGAAGATTAATGGTACAGGTTCATCTCTGATGAACTGTTTGTGTTCTATTATGGAATTGGTGTCGTGAACAGTATTACTACGATTTTCATCGAGTTTTACTTTCCTCCCACTTACCACTGCATATAGGTGTTCCTCTTAGGAAAACCGCATGGAGAGCAACAATTAAATTGTTCTCTCGTGTGTTGTATAAGTACTATACTTTGGTTTCCCTAGGACAACTAATTACAGATAGGCACTTATCCAATTTGGGTTTTAATTTGGTATCATCCAAATGTATGCCTTGCATTCCCAAATATTCAGGAATGAGAAACCCAGTTTCTTTCCTGTTCATATCTAATATGAATTCTGTCTAACAGATTTTCATGAAATCTTATTCAAAATAAGTATTGCATTGTTTAATGCTTATCCCTTTGAAGGAAAATGGTAGGTTAGAGCGACTCATGATTAACCTTATCATGTCCAAAAAAAATTCAGTTTCTCCGTTCGGACACACCATCAAACTGTGGTGTTCCGGGAGGAGTCCATTATGAAAGAACACTATACCCTTTCATTTAGTCAAGAAACTTATTGCTTAAGTATTTTCCACTACGGTCTAATCGTGACGGTTTAATACTTTAGCTGGTCTGTCTTATACTTCGTGTCGAAACTTTCTGAAAGTTTCTGATTTATGTTTCTTAAAGAAACACATAACCATAACGCGATGCCACATCCGTAAAGGTTACGAAGTATTACTGTCCACCTCTAGCCTAGCTAGATATAGGCCCACTTACGTCATTATGAACGAGGGCTAACAAATCGGTGGCATTTACTCTTTTACCAAGTAAAAGGTATTTTAGGCACTTTGCCCAATAAACTAGATTCGTAGACTTCATTTGAATAGAATCAAATCCGTCCTAGTATCCACTCTTCAAAAGTGTGGATATACGAGTCTTGTTTAACGTGTCCCAGACAACATTGCCACAAATAAGTCTCAACTGATTAAATCAGTTTGAGCTATTTATTTGTCATGTCATATGCTTGAGATTTGTTTATATTCAAAATATAAACACTGTTATTCACATCTAATGTGTTTATCTCAATATCATATTTATAAAATAAAACACTTTAGTATTCTAGAATATAAAGGTATACTCGCAACGAGTTATACTCGATATAGAGATAATGTTTCTAGTCAAACTAGGTACATTATAACAGTTTGCAAATTTAAGTACACACCCGAAGGGTAGTTCCTAAACTTAGGTTTCTACGGTTGAAACAGCGACTTTCGTCCCGTTTCTGATTCGTAGAGCGATCTCATCTGAAGTCAGTATCCAGCTTATCAGCAGATGCTGCAAATCAGTACATATATTTATGTACCACTATTTAGTATCAAAATCCAATTTTGAAATTAGCAGTGTACATTTTTATGATAAACATACTTGAAGTTAGAGCCTTGTCCTACCTTCTATTCCTTCATGTCTGCCTTGTCCATACGGCAGTCACGCTTCCAGTGACCCCGTTTGCCACATTTTAGGCAGCATCTTAGGATATGTCCTTTGTCTTCTTAGAAGACTGTGATGATTTTGCCTTTGCCATTTTCTACACCCCAGAAGCCTTCAGCCAAGCCTTGGCCTTCTGGGATATCGAAGTAAGATGCGCCTTGCGCTTTTTGTCCTTTTGCAAACTTTGGTTTTGTCTCCTTGAGCATAGCCATTAACTCTCCAAGAGTAGTCTATTGCAATTAATGCTTCTAAGATATATATATAGACCTACGAAGATCCTTCAATTTCAACATCATGGTTTAAAGATCTAATCCTTAATTATGACGACGAAATTAAGGAGTCATTGCGGCAAGCATAAAGGATTAAACACTAAAGTTATCATCACATGAATCTTCAAAAGATCATGCTCTACTATTTGCTTAACTCCGGGCTTAGGCCCAAGACGTCACTTTTATCAAATAAAGAAACTTCTCGATTTTTAGGACTATCCTTAGGTACTATTCCCAATGTGAAAATTAAAGCCGCTTAAACACATTTTCATCCAAGATTATGTTTTAAACGCTTAATCTTTCAGTTTATCTTGATTCTAATAGTCCAACTATTTAATAATCTAACTATATAATCAACTATACTTTTAATTTGATTAAATTCAAATATGTTGATTATTATAATCCAATTATATAATCAACTATAATTTGAAATAGTTTGAATACAGTCCAACTGTTTAATTAAAACAACAATTGTATATTTTGACGAATAATGAAATGAGCGCGTATGAAAAGTATCTAAACGAAATTGTAAATTTAATACTTGCCTCCCACTATTTTCTGGCGAGCCTCTAACCCTCTGTTGAGTACTCGGGAAACCCAGTTTCCTAGTGGGCTAGGATCCCGTTAAATAACACACAATCTTGACTTTGGCCAACAAATTGTATGATAATTAACTAGGTAGATCTCTAAGATCAATTGGATCCCATCCAATTCCTAGATCCAGTAGGTGGATGCCTAAGTCCGAAACATATATCTTATATATGCCAAATATATCCAATATATTCCCTAACCTTTTTTTTCCTCTGAATCAATTAAGTATTGGCTTTGGCACAATAAACTTAGTGATCCCAGTTAAGCGGAACCCATTGACCTTGGAAAGCTTCGTAATCGATGTCGATGGACAAGAAGTGATCTTGACTTTGGCCAACAAATCACAACTTGGACAAGACACCGATATGGAACAAAACCTTCATGATTCAAACACATCCGCGATTGACAAAGGTCTTGACTTTGGCCAACAAACCAATGCCAACATTGGATCTTGAGTAAGAATCACTCAATGGAAGGAAAAACGCTTAATATGTTGTGAGGGTTTTTCGCGTAATTGGCAACTAATTAATTATCTTTGTTAAGGTCTCATCATCATAAACCTTTAAATATGCATTCTAAAGAAGCCTCATTTACATTGAGGGGAATAGATGAGAAGAGAAATACACATAGTCAAAAGGTAATAGGCTGGACACGCAGGTCCAATTTAATAAATTCTAAATTTATTGCAATAATTTCCAAAATTACCCTCACCCATCTAATATCCATCCGATATACATTATTCATACATCACTTCCATGTATTCACACAAAGCATGTTATCAATCAATCTAATCCAATTAATTAATCTGAAATTAATGACCATCCAATGTTCAAACAACGATTTGATTTGCGCGAGTCCAACTCGTTTGAGAATAAGTACTCAAAGTATAAATTCTTGAATTATATTAAACTACGACATTAAATTCAATTTAATTTGTATTCAATACTAATTCATATTTAATTCCAAATTAAATAACTACACTTTTATAATGAGCCTTTGCGACTTAGATTCTAAATCTAATCTTAACGGGTCTCAAAGTCCGATTAACATCCAATGTCATTTAATTAAAGTCCAATGGGCTTTCAATTAATTTCTTAAGGCATGGGCTTCGGCAACCAAAGCCCAAGTAAGGAATCACCATTTATGCCTGGATATCAATTTCGGCCCATTAGGCCCAATTAAACTTTAAAGGTTCATTAGTTATATTTGAACTTTATGGATATGGTTTTGGGTCAAATTGGATCCAACCAATTAGCCTAAACCAAACTTGGCCCAAACAAGCCCATTAAGCCCAAATTCAACTTTACAAGCCCAATTCCAAATTTGGCCCAATTAATTAAATTCCGAATTTCCAAATTTCATAATTTAATTAACCTAAGTGTATAGCTATAATTAATTAATCAAATTAACATTTCCAAAAAACCAATTTACTCAATTAATTATGCTTATCATCATCAACACATGTCCAACATATTTGAATCAAAAATCAATCATTTTCCATGCTTCTATACTCAAATTTCCCAAATGATTTCAACTCATCCAATGATCAATTCAAAAATCACCATGACATTTAGGGCAACATCACATTCGGCCAAGCCTCACATATTGGGGAAAATTCATCCAATTCAATTTTCATCAAATTGATCATGCATAACACTTTGTTATCATCATTCAAGCATACTTAAATAATCAATTTCATCCAAACATGCTCAAATCAATTTTGCCTAATTTTACCTTATTTCAATTTCATGCTCAAAATGGCTCTGATACCATTGTTTAGTTTCTACTATAGTCCCAAGGATCATTCAAGCAAGAAATCATGTGTGAATACATCAAGAAGTACGGCGGAATCATACTTACAATGATCGGATTAGAGATGCATTGAAGAACAAAAATTCTTTTCTCCTTCCTTGAAGCATTCGGCCATGCTCCTTTTTTGTGCTCTGTGGAAGTCTCCAAGCTCCAAGCTTCATTTGGTGATTCCATGCTCATGGAAATGTTTTCCTATCACCTTTGTATATACTCTTTTGAGTGCTAGCTCTTGGTGATTTTTGCCACAAAAATCACCATCTTCATCCTCCCAAAATTCTGTCATGGAAGAAAAATTTGAGGAAGAAAATGGCCCAAGGCTGTGAGGTAGGAGAGGGAGAGAGAGAGAGTGGTGTGTTGGTTATTTTGTTTCCAAAACCTAATAAAACATATACCAAAAATTAGTCAAAGCTTTTCCAAAAAGCTTAGAAAATTTTGGAGGCAAAAATGCATTCTAACAACTCACATCACTCATGAATAATGACTGGTTGTCAATCACTCAAAGTGACAAGACATCCATCACTTGAAGGATGTGCGATGTGATGTGACGCTTGATGTGACTTGTAGGCCCCACTCGATTCGAAATGCGAGCGGCCCCGCAAACACTCCCGGGCTCGAATTTGCTAATTCCGAATTAACGAATTTTCCGTTGCGACGTAATTAAATCAAATTTAATTAAATAATTATGCCTAGCAAAATTACTATTCACGTCGCTAGCGAATTAATTCTAAATTAACTCAATCGCCCGAATTAAAATCTAATTTTAATTCCGCGTCGAAATCCAATTTCGTTTAATATATCGAATATATTATTTTATCGATTAATTCCAAATTAATCGTTCCCTCTCTTTAAATAGTATTTTATCCCAGATAAAATATCTCCGTAATTAATCATAGATTAATTTTCTCTCTCATCTAATTAATCACAGATTAATAATGTGCGAGTCATACGTTATCGGTGAATCTTCGGGAAGCGACCCATGAGATCCCCGGATATGTTGGCAGTAAATTCGGTCGTCAGACTATCCGAACACGTATGTACTTAGTACTGTGTTTTTACCGATTTACAAGACAAGGTTGGCTTCTAGCAAAGCGCCATGCCTACCCAATTCTCCAGAAATATTCTTAAAAGAATATTGTAATCTATATCAGGCATAGTATACGTAGTATTGTATATGTCGATCCAGTATCAGATGTCACGTGCTAGGCTTGGGGCTGGGAATGTGTCTGCCCCGTACGAAACACATGTCGGATCTTTGGTAACTAGTCTCTATAATCGGATAATTATGCTCTTGTCATATTATCCTGATGACTGCAATACATAAGAGTACTAGTTCCGTATCCTACGTGATCATCATCTCCATATGTCTGAAGTGATACTTCCATCTTGACATCGCACCCAATGCACTACGATTCTCAATATACCCAGAAGAGGCGTACATAGAACCGGTTAAAGCCCTATACGACCAAAACCAAAGTATATTGATTGTCGCAAGTATTAGCGGTTTAAGTCTCAGGTTAAGACCAAATACACCTACCTTGAAGCGGACTCCCATAGACATATAGACATACTACCAATAGGATTTCGCGGGGTCTATCCAGAGCAAAGTTATTTTCCGTACCATCGGTAAAACACAACCTTATATCGCACTTGCATAAGTATCCAATACTTAAATATATGAGAAATATGTCGTTATGCTCCCACAATGCTCACAAGTGCAATACTAGTCTATTCTGCATTATCGATGTCTAATCTAGATAATACTACGACTAGGGATGATTAATGATTAAACCTTCATGGATTGATACTCTCTCATATCATCTCAATCCTGAAATAATCATAAGGACTTTTATCATTTATGTATCTTGGTAATCCAATTACAAATGATAAAAGAGTAATTTCCTTTGTCACATAGTTAATTTGTACAACAACACCATGATCTATACAAATAGTGATGTTATGGGTCATAATTGTCCAACATCAAGACATGATCCGTCAGTCTTGTGTACATGACATAGGCCTCCAGCACGTGTTTACGATCTAGCAAATCCATGACCGTGGTATAACTTCAGAAATTAGTTCCGAGTGTTATTTAAAGCTCGTAAATTGAAAGTCGAATGTATTATACCAAACGGATTTGACGTTCTCATCTATATCCCAGGTATAATATAGATGGCCTGTGACGGATGGATTATATGTATGCTATGACCTCGACTTGTATAGTTTAGTGAGATTATTTGTGGTCGTCATAATTCATGAGCGGGTGGATTATGCACACGAAATTGGATTTCGTGACGGATAAACCTAAACTTAGAGAGTCCCACAATATGAAGTGTACTCGTTGAGAACTTGGGCAACTTGATATGAATAATACGGATTATTCATAATACTTCAGTGGATTAAATGAGTTAATTCGGATCGTTTAATTGTTAAACGATAACACATACATTAGGGAATTTTTGTCCGATAATAATTATTGTGTATTTGTATTTGATATATAATACGATTAGATACACATTAATTATTCATCAAATGAGATTTTGACACATGTCATAAACATATGCATTTATTATTTAATGTAAATAAAATACATATATTGGTATAAATTAATTGTTTAATTATTTAATAGTTAAATAATTAAATAATTGATTTTTTCAATCTTTATCCATTTATTATTAACTGAATGATACTTGGTGAATTTTGATTGGAAAACATGGCGTGAATTTATTATGCTTTATATGTGTCTAAATTTGATTGGATATTATAAAGTTTAATATTTTTTATTTGATTAAAAAAATTAAAAATGACAAAAATGCCCCTTGACTTCCAATTTCGTTTTTATATATAAAAAGGAGGGATTTGATTTTCTCTCTCTTATCCATCTTCTTCACTCATGAAAATACCTCTCAAAATGTGTTTCATGGTTTTCAAAATATATTTGCAAAATTCATGGAAAAATTGAAGGAAATTCAAGAAAAAAACTTCAGTATTTGGAGATTAAAAGGTAATCCTTCATTCCGTTGAGCTTAGAAACTTATTTTCGTGTTTCTTGAATTATTAGATATGATCTAGGTTTCCTTTAATTCTGATTTTTTGGGGCTTTTGGTTGTTGATGATGGATTGGAAGCTTAATAGCATGTGTGAAGTTGTTTGAGTGAAATTATTGTAATATTCATTCAATTGATCATTTGATGATTTTTGCCATTCTAGAGTGTAGTAACCACTCTTATCATGCCTATAATTTTTCTATAGTGATTCATATGTGTGATGAATTGATTTGGTGTGTTGATTAATTTGATTAATCTTGAAATTTTGGATTTAAAAGCAGGAAAATGGCAATTTCGGTTCTGCAGATCAGATTTGAAAAAACTGGAAATTATGTGATGTATTTGATGTCTTACGAATGTAATGGATGTGTTTTGGGAGTTGGAACAATTTCTGGAAAGTGTTTCCGACTTGAAATAAGCGAAAACAGCCAAAAACAGCGTTACCGGGTGGATTTTGAGCCAACCGGATGATGGCTATGAAAATAGTGATTTTGTCACTATTTGGGCAGCCCGTGAACTGCCCCGAGACTATAGGAACTGACCTGGGTAGTTTTCATAAGTGTCAGGTAGTCGGTTCGGTCAAAAACACGTTTTAGGCCATTTTACGGAAAAACGTTTTTCGTAAAAGTTTCGCGAGTTTTCAACTTGTTTATGTTTATATTTGATATTGAATAAATAGGTTTAGGTGAAATATGAATAAATTATTCATATTAGATATTGAATAATTAATTCGGTATTTTGAAAAAGTTTTAAAATATGATTTTACCCGGACCCACGCTTCCGCTGTGCCCCATTGCCCAAAACCCCAACAAGGTGTATGGGCCAAATTTAGGCCAAGGTTATTTTTGACTTTTCACTTCGGGCCTAATACTAAATACACCCCAAATTCTCCTAACAATATCCAAGATAAGACTCAGGCCCTAGTTGCCATCTCAAGCCCACACACAAAGGGAAGACCCAATATCATTCGAATCTAAAGGACCCAAGACTTTCAAAAGAAGCCCAATTTTATAAGTCTATGTTGGCCCAAAGTTCTTTCACAAGCCCAAACTTAATAAAATATCATGCCCGAACCGTATCTTATACTCATTATATGCTAGCTCACGAAACGCCCATACTCATAAATACCCATCATGAATCAACCATTTCCAGCCTTCAAACGGACGAGCAATTAAAAGCTATAAGTGCACACGTTTCTCGAGTGTGTATATATAAGAGAAGAAATCTACAAGGGACGAACACTTAAGCACTATGACTAACAATTTAGTAATATTCTCTACAAAGCTCTCAGAATACCCTACCTTCCGCCCTCACTGCAGCTCACGAGGATCAAGGTAACCTTTAACCTTGCTCCTCCTTATATGACATTTATAGCTCATCTCCACTACTGACTTGGACGTTGGAGCGCCTACGGCATGCACCACACCGTGGGTAGATTCTCCACGTTCACTCTACCTCTTGTTTTGCAGGATCGCTAGTGTCCCATATCAACAAATTCTCGATTGTGGACCTCTGGCGGAAACCAACGTTTACAATAGGTGAATAAAGGAAAATTCTCAGAGGATGAGAGGGTCTGGTGTAACCACTTAAATCTCTGTTCTCTTATGCTCTTTTCGCCTTGGTGATAAAATTTCCTTAATCACTTTCTCAATAGAAAATATTAGGCATTCAATCTTTAGTGTTACATTTTAAATATCAGCAAGAAATACAATAACTTTTAAATATATATATATATATATATATATATATATATATATATATATAAAATTCAATCAAGGTTGTATGAAATTACTTGTGTACAACTCGGACCAGTCCTTATGATACATTTTTAAACTCTCAACCATTTATGCAACAAACAATCAATAAACCAAATTAAATAATCTTAACTTTATCACATAATCAACAAGGTGTCTGCATATGATAATTGAACCTTATGATATTAACTCAAATCTATAATTCCAAGTTTATTAATTTTTTCTATATATGATTTTTACTAAGTTAATAGTATATTAAACATATATTTAACTTATTTTACGAAATTCCATAAGTAAAGCATGTGTATATCATATGACAATTAACAAGTTAATATATGTTTATGAAATCTGTGAATTAATAGATTAATCTAAATCTATGTTACTATTTCAAATCTGAAAAAGCTTCAGGTATGACTTGCGTTAGTGTCACGTTCGTTCAGCCATTCGAATGAATCTTTCCAAAGATTCACGTTCGTGTAGCATTTGATAACGCGTCGAATGAACCTTTCCAGAAAGCTTGCGTTCGAGTGATGTTCGTATCGTGTTCGATCGCAAATGCGGAACATTGAATTTTTTCTTATGTATTCGAACGCCTTAAGTATTTTTCATGCACAAAATACATTTTCAAAAGAAAAGAAGAATAAGACATGCATAATTCAGAGTTAACAACACATCAATTAACAAGTTCTTAAGATTGTTAGGCAGATGTGTTATTAATCATTTTATAACATACATTATTCGATCAAAATAATTAAATAAAGACCATGCAAATCATCAATTGAACATAAACACAAGAATTGAAAAAACCTAGAAATAATTATGTAGAAGATGATGAACTTGAACCACGTCAATAAGCCTGTGTCCTTAAGAACTTATTAGCCACACCTCGGTGCACTACGGATCTCTTGTGACCAATGTTCTCCAAGATAGTTGGTTTTTTCTTATAAAAAGGACACCGATTTCTTCAATAATTTGAATTAGGACAATGATAGAAACTCTCCCACTTGGAAAACTTTAGACTCTGACAATAAATGAATTATAAAATTTTTAGGATGATTGAAAAATGAACTAAAGAACTCATTTTTATAAACATGGAGGTTGCATTTGGAAATATACCTTTATGTCAATGAATATAATTCTTTAAGGATTATAATCCTCCAATGAAACTTTTCACCCTAAGGATTATGTTTTTTCTCATTAAGGAACTTTAGTCTTTCTCATTAAAGATTATATCATTTCATTCCTTATATAGGTATACACCTTATATTTAGAAAATTTCCCACCGAAACCAAATTCCCAACTAAAAAACTTATGAAGGAATTTGCGGACCGACTTAAATGTCTCACCTCTATTATTATTAGTAAATACGAAATCTATAAAAATTATAGAAGAATACACAATACACATAATATAAATTTTTACAACAACCAATATAATCCATTACATTGGAGCTTGTTTTAAGGCTGAAAAAATAAAATCAAAACAGTTATTTTGCTAATTGATTTTTCATCAAAATTTGATAACCGTGTAAAAAAGAAAAAGGTAATTTAACTGTAGTTTTGTAAAACACGAGGGATCCAAATGTAATTATCCAATTATATATAAATAACTAAAGGGGCATATTTTTAGAAAATTATCACATTATTTTTATATGAAATATAAAAAATTATCAAAATATTAATTATTTTTTATTTTTTATTATAAAAATTTTCCAAATAAAAAATATTTAAGGAGTTAGGATACTTCTGGGCATTTCTCATTACTAAATAAGCTCAAGTGAAGTGACCAGTGGAAGGAAATTTCTAATTATCAATTCATTCTCAATTTATTTGTTCCCGCCACTGAAGCCATGGAAATCGACGAAGAAGAAACTCTTCTGCAGAGAAAGCAATCAGCGTATATCTGTTTGGTAACTTTTTCTATTTTGTTTTCTTTGCTCAATTTTTCGTTCCAAATATTTCTCTGTTTATGTTATTAACAAAAGTTGTTGTTTTTAATAAATAAATTAAATCAAATTTGCAAATTCTAATATCATTCATTATTGATGCAGGACGAACCTTTTGAAATACGAAAGGAGGCATACAGGGGTCAACAATACAGTCAAATTTACTTTGCTCGTCTTCACTTGATGCGAACTCTGCTTTACTCTCTTGTTCCCAATTGGAAACCCCATTTGCCAAGTACTTGTTGTTTCTTTTTTTTTTTTTTAATAAATTATATCGTAAATTATGAATAATCATTAGCTTTTAGGCGCTTTTCGTTTGTGTATTTTGTGGGGATTTATCTTTCTTCTTCTACTAAGAGCCGTTAATGTGAGACGGGTTTTTATTAATTTTTTAAAAAGTTTTTTTTTTGGGTTTTAGGGTTTTGAATACTGAGGCTGGATGAGAAATTTTTAATATAATGTGGAGTTAATTTGGGTGATTTTAACTTTTCAATGTTATTTATTTCAATAATACTAAATGTGCAAACTCTTCACCTATAAACTAGCGTGGCATGAAAAGAGTGGGTGGGTGGAAATGGAAAATTAAATGAAGTTAGTTTAAAGAGATGATGTGGAGTGATGCAACAGTTTACATGCTGTATTACTTAAATTCTTTACGAACAAGTGTGATCTTAAGAATTTATGCTTGAAAGCAGCATGGCATATTTCTGAAATGCAAGATATCAGCATATTGAGTAAGTTTTGATAGAAATTTGCTTGAATTTATAAGAAATGATGCTACTTGCTAAATTAGTGTTTGGACTTCTTCTTGATGGGTTTTTCTTGATATTTTAAGGGTACGTTTATATTTTGTTACCGTGGTGCATTTGATAAGTTTTATTGAATCTGAGTGATGTAGTTATAGGATAGGTTTTGAGATTGTACTAGATATTTACCTTGTTTACTTGTGTTTCAGTTTGTAAGGTATTGGGTCTAGAAGAACGCAAGGAATGCATCATCGTTGGGACCTTGTACAAGCACATGAAACTCAAGCCTTCAATTCTTGATGAGTATTCCAAGGAGGTATCATGATACTGCCATGGTTCTTTGGCAAATCAGATTTGTAATTAACAGTTCAAATATAAGCACAATGACAAAGCATAAAAGAGCTCTAGATATATATTGATTGAAATGGAAACTTAGCAATAATATAAAATGTGTTTACTGGTAACAGAAAATCACCTAAGCTACAAATCTTCCAGCCGCTGCTGGGATTTTCCCCTTCCCCTCAAAAAGAACCTTAAAACAAAAATAACTGAATGCCCTCATCATGACAGATATTTACATATTTATATTCTCTTACTACACTTCTCATATTTTCCCTTCCTCAGTAATATTCCTAACTAATTTGGGTCCACCTCAAGATCCTACTAGTTGGCTTTTCTCTCATGCATTCCTTTTCTTCCTTCTCACGTAGACCTGCTGTATCACATATGCATGGGTTGTTGTGACTTGCTTCTTTGGTCCAGAGCTTGTTGTGGCTTGATCATTTGGACCCATATCTGCTATGCCCTCATCCAGCATCTCTCTTGCGTTGGCATCCCTAACATTGCCTCCCTCCAAAAAACTGGACTTGTCCCTAAGTCCCAAAACTAGAAACTAGTGACAAGTTACCTCTCGGTCCTCCCATGTTGCCTCCTCCATTGGTTTGTTCTTCCACTTGATCAGAAATTGGGAAATCGTTTGGCCTCTGTTACACACGCTTCTCTGAGCCAACACTGCTTCAAGTTCGAATATAGTCTCCTGCTCATTGGCCATGTCTATTGCAGTTTAGCTTGGATTTGGTGGACTCCAATTGCCCTCTTTAACTGATAGGCATGAAAGACAGGGTGTATTTTGGAACCAATGGGAAGTTGTAATTTATACGCGACTGCCCCAATGCGTTGAACAATCTGAAAAGGGCCATAGAAGAACCGTGCTACCAATTTAGCGTTAATCCGTCGAGTCATAGACAGGTGCCTATGAGGTCGCAGCTTCAGGTATACCCACTCCCCTATCGCGAAGGAAATGTTCTTTCGATGCGCATTGGCAAATCTTATCATTCTATCATGTGCCCTTTGGAGATTCAACTTCAATTGCCACAATGCTTCATCTCGATCCAACAGTTCCTGTGCTACTGCTTCCACCAATGTTTCCCCCTTTGAGAATTTACCAATGACCGGCGGAGGCCTCCCCTACACTACACTGAATTGTGTTTTGTTAAGGGACACTTGGTAATTAGTATTATACTAGTATTCGGCCCAATGAATCCACCCAACCCACTGGATCGGTTGCTCAGACGCAAAACACCTTAAGTAAGTCTCCAAGCATCAGTTAAGAACTTCCAATTAGTTCACTCCAGAAATGGCTTACAAACAACAAGTCGCGATCATTAACAATTGATTTGGGGATCCTATGCAGTTACACAACTTCCTTAGCAAACACTTCAATCACCTTTTGGGCTGTGTATGGGTGTATGAGTGGTATGAAATGGGCGAGTTTCGACAGTTTGTCCACGACTAAGAAAATTGCGTCAAATCCCCTAGACTTCGGCAAGCCGATTATGAAATTCATAGCTATTTCTTCCCAAATATCCTCGGGAATGGGTAAGGGTTGCAATAGTCCCCCTAGAGAGTAGCCTGATATTTTTGTCGTTGGCAGACATCACATTCCGTTAGATATCGATCAATAGCCTTTTTCATTCGCAGCCAAAACACATTCTCAGCCACCCGTTTGTAGGTTGGCCTCCAGTGGGTGTAGCATGACACTCTTTCATAAACAATTCAGCCCACTTAGACCTGCAAGAATAACTACATGCTTCCTGTAGTATAATCTATCTCCCCTCAATTTAAAATTCTAATGAGCCACAAGGTTTGCCTTCAGGTCTTGTGCGATTCTGGACAACTTTGGTTCATCTTGGTTGGACAGCCTTTCACAACTAGTCCTCATTCTCCCAAACCGGCATACTGATTGCCGCGAGAATGGATTCCTCATGGACTTAGGATAGGGAGTCTGCAGCCTCGTTTTCCTTCTCTTGCTTATAAACAATTTCAAAATTATATCCCACAACTTTATGGCCCAATTTTGCTGATCAAGTGTTAAGATAGGTTGTTGGAGGATATGTTTTAAATTTTCGCTGTTCACTAAAGACCTTATATTTTTTGCTAAAGAGATAGGGTCTCTAATGTTGAATGGCTAGGACAAGAGCCATGAGTTCCTTTTCATAGGTTGACTTCGCCAGGGCCCTATCTTTCAGAGCTTTGCTAAAAAATGACAAGGGCCTCTTGTTCCTGCATAAGTACAGCTCCTATGCCCTTTCCCGACTCGTCGCACTCGATCTCAAACTCTTTCGCAAAATCAGGAGTCCCCAAAACAGGGCTTGATGTTAATTGGCGTTTCAATTCCTTGAAGGCTTGTTGTGCATCTCGATTCCAGGCAAATGGCCCTACTTCAATAACTCCGTTAGAGGTTGATCTATTTTCTCGTAATTTCTCATAAATTTTTGATAGTATCCGGTCAGCCCTAAAAATCCCTTAACCCTCTTCACCGTGTGTGGCTGTGGCACTCAATTACACTCTCCACCTTCTTGGGGTCCACCGCGACACCGTTTCGACTAACCACATGTCCCAAGTACTGGATGGTCCCTTTAGCAAACTGACATTTCGCTTCGTTTGCCACAAAATTATGTTGCGACAAAGTATGTAGAACCCTCTTCAAATGTGCCAAATGTTGCTTCCATTCCCTACTGTAGACTAATATATCGTCAAAAAAAAAAACCAAGACAAATTTCCATAAGTAGGTTCGAAATGTATTATTCATGGTAGCTTGAAACGTCACCGGAGCATTCATCAATCCGAAAGCCCTCTTGTTCCCTGTAGCCAAACTCGTTTTCTGCACTAGTGTCTCCCTTGTGATTTCTTCTTCTAGAATTCGTGATAAATCAATGGCTCTCATCACTTCACGAGGTTCGAACATCCGGACCCGATGACGAATATCCTCCCGCAATCCATTTACAAAGTACCCTAGATATTGTTCCTCGGGGAAATCAGCCACGTGGGATGCCAATCGCTCAAACTACTCTACGTACTCGTCTATAGTCCCCTCCTATTTCAGTGCCGTTAGAAATTCATACGGTTTGGCACACCCCTTATCACAAAATCTCTTGAACAGCTTGCTAGTAAATACTTCCCAAGTTAGATACGAGATCTTCTTCCTCAACCATCGAAACCAATGTATGGCCGGACTTTCCATACTGACCATCGCCAATGGTACCTTCATCTCAGCTAAGGTGTGATTGACCTCAAAAAATTGCTCCGCTCGCGTTACCCAGCCTACTAGGCCGTTCCCCTCAAAATAGGGCATCTCCACCTTCTTTAGCAATTAGCATCATCTTCCTCTCTACTTCTCTATTTTCGTCCATTTCCCCTTCTAATTGGGTCTCCTCGTTCCTTGCATCGTGGAACTTCCCAATTGATTTACTCTTATGTTGGGTGCTGCTTCCTGTTCGTGGGAACCTAATGAACCACCTTCATGACCCACTCCCTTCCCTTTCATCCAAGTCATCATGTAATTCCGGAGCTCTTCCATGGCTTCGAGTTTTTGACTTAGAAGTTCCACCGTCGTAAACTGGGTTTTGATCTCATCTATGTCTTCCCCAATGGTTTGTATTTTCGTTGTTAGCAATTCGACATCCCTTCTTAGTCCCCTAACTCCACCGTCAACTCTCCCAACGTTCTTCTCCAAATTCTCCATTCTTGTCTCCATCCCCATCGCAGCCATTTATCCTTCCGTTAGATCCGGCGGGTCGAACCAATTGATACGGCCATGGCTCTTTGGCAAATAAGATATGTAATTAATAGTTCAAATATAAGCACAATGACAAAGCATAAAAGAGTTCTAGATATATATTGATTGAAATGGCAACTTAGCAACAGTACAAAATGTGTTTGCTGGTAACAGAAAATCACCCAAGCTACAAAGCTTCCAGCCTCTGTTGGGATTTTCCCCTTGTCCTAAAAAAAAACCTTAAAAAAAAATAATTGATTGCCCTCATCATGACAGATCTTTACATATTTATATTCTCTTACTACACTACTCACGTTTTCCCTTTCTCAGTAATACTCCTAACTAATTTGGGTCCACCTCAGCATCCTACTAGTTGGCTTTTTCTCTCCTGCATTCCTTTTCTTCCTTCTCACGTAGACGGTAGACCTGCTATAGCAGTGGGCTTCAATATGCATGGGCTTTTGTCGCTTGCTTCTTTAGTCTAGAGCTTGTTGTGGCTTGATCATTTGAACCCATATCTGCTCTGCCCTCATCCAGCATCTCCCTTGCGTTGGCAGCCCTAACATATCACAATCTTTAGTAAACAGGTTTCGTCATTATTGGTTGCTTTCATAGTTTTGTTTGTTGAAATTTCTGTACAATTTCCAAGTTTTGAGAGCTTTGATTTTGAAATTTACAGAGATCTACAGCTCCACCTGTTAAGCCTCATAACTTCATACATCCAGATGATCATTTGGTTTTGGAAGATGAGAGTGGAAGAGTCAAATTTGGTGGAAGTGAGCTTTCACCTTCAGCGTATATAACAGGTCTGTGTACTAAGAAATTTGTGGAGTGCGAATATCTTTTAACGAGGGGATCGTAGTTCGTGTTTAGCTATTTGAGAGGACAACCCTTTGGTATGGCGGTGAATTGTGCAAATCTGATTGATGAGTTTCATATAAAGAGATTCAGTTACTGTTGCGACTTGGGAGGGTTTATGATATATCTGATTATTAAGTTATTAAGCTGTTTTACATTCTTTTTTCATAATGTTTATAGAAATTGGAAAGATGTTTTTTGAGTTTTTGTTCTCTTCCTCTCTCTCAAACTTATAGTTTGATTTCATAAAAATGCTATTTGTTGAAGTTAATAATGATCATCATCTATATGAAGGATGGTGATGTTCCTTTTGACAAAATACATTTGTAGGCCTTGTTGTCGCTTTGCATGGTAAGGAAACTAGTGCTGGTGAGTTCTTGGTTCTGGATGTCTTAGATGCTGGCCTGGCACCGCAGATAGAGTTTCCACTTAACTCAAGTATGTCAGAAATTCTCTCTCCTTTTATTCTTCTCTGATGTTTTAACTTGCAGTAAACTGTATAACCAGGCCATTTGTTTCTTGGTTATAGACGTTCTTCGCTGTGTGTTTCCAAGTCAGGGGTTCATCAACCTTATATTAGGCATGTTTCATAGAGTAGCCGCAAAATGTGACCTAACTTTTCAGTATATGATCCTTCTGGATGTTCTCTGTTTAATGGGAATCTAAAGCAGTCCTTCTTAGTAGTCTTGTCCCATTTCTGATGGTTAGCCTTTCTTGATTTCTGTTTTGTTTGAAATGGTTCTTGGTCCTCATTGTTTTAATCTTGACATTTTACTTTTTGAAACTAGCTCCAAGTATTATTTTTCCTCATGCTTTTAATGCTATCAAACTTTTGGAAACTAGATCTGAGATTTACTATAGCACAGAACAAAATTTGTTCAGCAATTGGTCTAGGTGGAGGCGTAGAGCAGTGAACCTGTCTACTATAGATATTTGTATTCACTTTGTCTTGTGCATATATGGTAGCCCTGGTGATGTATTTGATGTACTTAAATTGAATCTTGAAAGTTGAAACCTGGCTCATCAATATGTACAAGGGTTGTCTCAAAGTGTATGTTATTGATGTGCACAGGAGAAGACAAGTATGTTGTTCTTGTGTCAGGGTTAAGTGTTGGCAGCAGCACTTCTAATCCACTCCAGTTTCAGCTTCTTGTTGATCATATAACAGGACATCTGGGAGATGAAAAGGTTTTTGCAGATTTCTTCTCTTTTTGCTGCTCAATCCTTGATTCTGCTTATTTGCGACATTTGTTTCATCTTGATAATTTATGACATCTAATGGCCAGGAACTAGGTATTGCAGCAGAAATAGTTCATGTTGTAATTGCTGGAAACTCTCTTGAAATTCCTCGTGGACTGCTTAGTGGACAGGTTAGTAATTTATAGATTCTATTTCAAATTCCTTTGTGAATAAGCAGCTACATTTTTTTTTCCTTATTCTTTTTCTTTCTATTTTATGTTAGTTTTGGTCTCATTTTATTTTGAATTTAAAAAAATCAAGGCTGTTTGTTTTGTTCGTCATTTCATGTTTGCAAGTAAATGACCTCCCAAGAGGTGCTACGGACAACTCTGATTGCTCTTGCAGATTCTGAAATAGCAATCACCTCAATTTCTAATTCAACAATCAGTATCCTCCAAGTTCCGTGTTGAATATGGTGTATCTTCCTAATATGAGTTTTCCATATGATAAAAATTCCTAGCTATATTTACTTGACATGATTGAACTTGATATTTACATGGAGAAAATACTAATTGAAAGCATTGTTGCATTCAAAATTAAACTGCGAGTGTTTGTATAGTTCATTGAAATATCTTATTGCCATAAACTCAAAATTTAAAACATCACCAGAGATCTATGTTCTTCTCATTTTATGTTCGTAATATCCCGTCGGTGGTGATAGAATCTGTAGTTCTATTACTTTATCTGGTAGTGTAGATTCAAAATATTATGGTTCTCAGCTACATGAGATTAGAAAGTACTTCTGGTCTTTAATCACAAAGACTTTTCATATCTATTTTTTATTTTTTCATTGCTATATAATTTTTTCTGTTGGTTTCTTAAGTTATTTATTAGTGAGATGTATCATCTTGCCAATTTACTTAACCTAGACAAGACAATAAAATTCTTTTAAATGATTACTTTTGCAGAATTTGGCTTCAAAGGATCAATCAAGGCTTTTTGAGCCAATTAAAGAGCTAGATATTTTGTTGACTCAGGTTGTTATCACTAGTTTGACGAGTTACTTTAAGTTAGCTACTATTTATCCTCACATCATGATTGAGTTGCTTAATGCTTATTTACTTATTTTTAGATCGCTGCTGGGGTGCCTTTGGATATCATGCCTGGACCCAATGATCCAGCAAACTTTTCTTTACCTCAGCAGGTTATATTAAGTACATTCAAAGCATATAAGT
>SKCR01001347.1:0-65209 GCA_019454045.1 Zanthoxylum bungeanum | reverse complement strand
TCATGAGTCGCTCTGAGCTACCATTTCCTTCAAGGGATACGCATTAAACAGTGCAAAACTTCTTTTGAATAAGGTTCCATAAAATCTGTTTGACAGATTTCATATTAGATATGAACATGAAAGAAATCGGGTTTTCTCATTCCTGATTATTTGGGAATGCTAAGCATACGTTTGGATGATACCAAACTAAAACCCAAATCGGATAAGTGCCAATTGTAGGTTATCCTAGGGTAACCAAAGTATAGTACTTATACGACTCACAAGAGAACAATGTAATTGTTGCTCACCATGCAGTTTTCCTAAGAGGAATACCTATATGCAGTGGTAAGTGAGATGATAGTAAAACTCGATGAAAATCGGAGTAATACTATTCCAGGCACCGATTCCTTAATGGAGCACAAATAGTTCATCAAGGATGAAACTATACCAATAATCTTCGAATACACAAGAACCACGTAAGTCGGAGAGAGTCAGAAAACAACCTGGGGTATGGGTTTCTGATCTCACCTCGTAAAGATGTCAATCTTATTGAGGTATACCAACTGACTACGTATGAGGATGTGATACAAGGTATCGACTCCCTATTATGGCAAAGTGCCATATTGTCCGAAATGGATTCCATGTATACCAACTAAGTTTGGACACTAGTTGATGTACCACAAGGCATTGTGCCTATTGGTACTATATAAGTCTTCAAGGAAGACATACATGGAAGGCAACATACCAACGTACAAAGCTAGGCTTGTAGCGAAAAGGTATCGTTATCAACATTGTGTCGATTACGATGAAACCTTTTACTTGTTGGCTTGTTGCCATGGTTAAATCCATTTGGATAATGCTTGCTGATGTTGCATGTTTCATTAATGAAATATGTCAACTGAACGGCAAAACCGCTTTCCTTAATGGAAACCTTTTGGAGGATGTTTACAACATCCTGTCGGTTTTGTCGTACCCAAAACTAGCAAACAAGGTTCGCATGTTAATCAATCCATGTTTGGATTGAAGCAACCATTACATTCTTGGAATTATCATTTCGATGTAATCATAATGGTGTATGATTAATTCAAAACAAAAATGATTCTTGTGTATATAAGGAGGTTAGTGGGAGCGCACTGACAGTGAAAGTCCTTTATAATAATGATAATATATCATTTCTTGGAAATAATATTCCATAAAATAATCGGTGAAAGCTTGGCTTTCATGAAAATTCTCCGTAGAATTCTTGGAAGAAACAACCTTTATTCTAGGAATAAAGATCTAATGGGATAGATTTAAAGTTGTTAATACTCTCTGAGAACTCATACATTGAATTAAATGTACGCGACCTGGTGTCTCATATGCTTTGAGCATATAGAGTCACAATTAGGCCAATCCAAGTGATAGTCATTGGATTGATGTTAAGAACATCCTTAGTATCTTAGAGAACTAAGGATGATGTCTTAAACTATGGAGAATGAGAACTTGAAGTGACTTGGATCACTACTGCAAGTTTGCTAACCAATAAAACGACTATAAGTCATAATAATGGTACTATACAATTTGAATAACAGAATAGTGAGCTGGAAATCTTCCAAGCAAGATACTGTTACCGAAAATAAACAACAAAAGCGGGTTATTGCTGCAGCTGAGGCAGCAATAGAAGCCATTTGGGTCAATAATAAATCTAATTAGATTAGAGTAGTTCTATTAGCAGCTGAGCTAGGCTTTAGTACAGGCTAAAGAATTAATGGTCTCATCAACGATCCAGATATATGCTTTGACTATTCATCTGATTCGTTCGGATCATACATCGTGGCGATGTGATGATCGTATAAATCGCATCAGATTATAATCATGCAAATCCGCTGACGAAACTCTTTTCTCAGCAGAAGTTTGAGTGAACCGTACATAGTTCAGGTGTAGGACACTTGATTGACTGGCTATAGGCCAAGTGGGAGATTGTTGGACAGTTATGACCAATAGCGTCACTATTTGTACAAAACATGGTGTTGTTGTACAAATTAACTATGTGACAAAGGAAATTGCTCTTTTATCATTTGTGATTAGATCACCAAGATGTATAAATGATAGAAGTCCATATGATTAGTTCCGAATTGAGATGATATGAGACAGTATCAATCCACGAAGGTTTAATCATTAAATATCCCTAGTCGGAGTATTATCGAGATTGGATATCGATAATGCGAAAAAGACTAGTATTACACTTGTGCGCGTTGTGAGGGCATAACGACATAGTTATCATATATTTGGGTATAGGATACTCATTCAAGTGTAATAGGAGGTTGTGTTTACCGATGGTACAGAAACAGCTTCGCTCTGGATAGACCCCTCGGAATTCCATTGGTAGTATGACTATATTGAGAATTCCGATGGTACAGGTGTATTTGGTCTCAACCTGAGACTTGCACCGCTAGTACTTGCGACAATCAATATACTTTGGTTTGGTCATCCAGGGCTTTAACAGGTTCTGTGTACGCCTCTTCTGGGTATATTGAGAATTGTACTGTATTGGGTGTGATGTCGAGATGGAAGTATCGCTCCAGTCATAGTGGAGATGATGATCACGTAGGATACAGAACTGGTTCTCTTATGTACTGCAGTCATCGGGATAATATGACTAAGTCATGATTATCCGATTATAGAGACTAGTTACCAGAGATCCGATATGTGCTTCGTACGGGGCAGACACAATTCCAGCCCCAGGCCTAGCATGTGACATCCGATACTGGATTGTAATACGCAATACTACGTATGCTACGCCTGATATAGATCACATATTCCTGTAAGGATATTTCTAGAGAATTGGGTAGGCATGACGCTTTGCTAGAAGCCAACCTTGTCTTGTAAATCGGTAAAAACGTAGTACTAGGTACGTACGTGTTCGGATAGTCCAACGACCGGATTTACTGCCACATATCTGGGGATCTCATGGGTCACTTCCCGAAGATTCACCGATGACGTATGACTCGCACTTTATTACTCTGGGATTAATTAGATGAGAGAGAAAATTAATCTGGGATTAATTACGGAGATATTTTATCTGGGATAAAATATTATTAAAAGAGAGGGAACGATTAATTTGGAATTAATCGATTAAATAATATATTCAATATATTATACGAAATTAGATTTCGACACGGAATTAAAATTAGATTTTAATTCGGGCGAACGAGTTAATTTAGAATTAATTCGTTAGTGACGTAAATAGTGATTTTGCTAGGCATAATTATTTAATTACGTTGCAACGGAAAATTCGTTAATTTGGAATTAGCGAACCCGAGCCCGGGAGTGTTGTGGGCACACTCGCATTACGAATTTAAGTGCGGCGCACAAGTCACATCAAGCGTCAAATCGCTAGTCACATCAAGCGTCAAATCACTTGTCACTTTGAATGATGTGATGTGTAGTCCTTTTGATGTGAATAGTTGATGGTGGTGGTTGGTTGGCATAAATGCCTTGACTTTTGGAAATTCAAAATATATGGTATATGTTTAATTGATTTTTGAAATCAATTAACCAATACACACAACCAACACTTTTATCTCCTATTTCCTCTCTTGCATCTCACGGCCTTGGGCCATCTTCCTCTTCATTTTTTCTGGTTTCACCGTGAATGAATGAGAAGCAAGGAAATTTTGCGGCAAAATTTCCGGAGTGCTAGCACGCTTTAGGAGTCTTGCGAAGGTGATAGGGAACCGCACCCGTGAGCATGGAATACACATCACAAAGCTTGGAGCTTAAGATCATCCATGGCGAATTTGGAGGAGCAAAAATGGAGCCAAAGCCGTGAGCCCTAGGTGGGAAAAGCTTGAAGATTTTTTTCCTCGCATCACTCAACCGATCATTGTAAGTATTCTGCAACTTCCTTGTTGTATTCGCACATGGTTTCTTGCTTGAATCGATCCCGGTTAGACCGGTTAGAGTAGAAACCCAACACATACCCCAGAGAGCTAGAGAGGACAAACCCTTCTATCAAAAAGAGCTAAAAGCTATAATGGAAACAAAAAAAAAAAATCAAAAGATATCATTAAACAAATGCCAAGAGAGGTGAAGCCATTTATTATCATAATATGGTTTCACCTTTCGTAACAAACTAGCACATGTCCGAATAGAAAATACAATGTCAATAAGAAGAACATTAAAAGGAGAGGAACTCATCATGAAGACGAGCATTTTTTTCCCTACATATGTAGTAAACAGAGAACTACAAATGAAAGACAATTTGAATATGATATAATGAGCCTTCAGTGTACTGATCCATCCACTTAACTTTCTGCATCCAAACTCGGAAGCTCCAATCTAAACCACACATAGCCAACACAGTCATCCAAACCTCGGGATGAGAAATGGCACTAGAAGAAAAGGTACATCCATCCTCCCCAGAGCAACCACAGAGTACACATCTCGAACAAGCAGAAATACTGAAACTCATCAACCTATCTTGAGTACAAAGGCCACTTGGATGGTCAACTAAAACAGAAAAGAATGGCGTGAGATAGCCATACGAAACCAAACAATCTGATGCCAAAGTGCCCATCGTCCTCAGAGCATTCCAAGAACTCCTAATAGAAAAAATACATTTGCTATAGTCCTCCCAAACCAGCCCATCCTCCCTCATACTACAAGGAACCCAATCTAATGGAAGGGAACGGGCTAGCTCTAAAAGGGGAGCAGATCTAGCCGGAGGCTAATGCCAAGAAAAGTCCGTGTGATAATAGATGACATTGTGGCTAACTTGTCCAAACTAGAGTCATAAATGACCCTCTCACCCATAGTATCCACAATCGGACCCAGCAGAGATGCCAATTATGCCAATTATCAAACCATAGCAAAACCTTATCACCATTCCTAGTCCTAAATCTCATCCTCTGATGAGTCCATGATCGAATACCCAAAATCTTCCGCCAGCTCCAAGAACAATCTCAAGGGCTGGTCACCTCCCAAAAACTCCGTCCATTGCAACATGTTAGACTGAACCCAAGTAGACCAATATGAGACTTGACCGGAGCAAAAAAATCATAAATGCTTAACAATGGCTGCTCGATTCCAAGTTTCCAGATTCTTAATCCTCAAACCACATTCTTCCAAAGGCAAATAGAATCTACTCGGGTTTTCTGATTTACCCCGTGCCTTTCACCTCTCTTTTCCCGGTTATCTTCTTAGATCTATTTTCATTTTCGTTTTCCCCTTTTTTTCTCAGATCGATTTGGTTTTCTTTCTTTCCGTTCCCCCCTTTTTTTTCTCCTTCCCCTTTACCTCGCCTTTTCTGCTCTCCTTGTTTTCTTCCTCACCAGCCTTTCTTTATGCCTCCGTCTGGTATCTCTGTTGTGGGGCCGCGGCTCCCTGGTGCTGGCCGCAAAGCTGTTAGGGCAGTCTCTGTGGCCGCTAACACTTTGTCTCCTGTGAATCTTGACTCTGTTCGATTGATGCCTTCGACGGGTTATGTCAGCTCTTCTTCGGTCTCAGATCCGCACCGGCGTCCGTGACATGTGTCAAGCCTTATGCTTCAGAAGGTGGTCCTGCGGGAAGTTTGGGTCTTTGCCGGTCTGGATATGGCGCTCCCTCTGAGTCAGTCAGCGTTGCTGGTACCTCTGGTATTGACAGTGTTGGTACTTCTATTGGCTGTTTGGTCGATGGTGAGGTGAGTTTGAAGAATGAACGGCGTTTGGGTTTTGATTCTGGTACTGATGGTGTAGTTGTTTGTGATTCGGGTCTTGGAAATGAAGATGGTCTTGCCGGCTGTTTGAGTTCTTGTAAGTCTGGATTTGGGTTACAATCTGTTTGCTCTGCTTGTGCTTCTGAACATGGTGTTGTAGGGAGCTCTGTTGGCAGTTTGGTTGCTGGGGATGTGGGTTTGGTAGATGAGGTTTGTTTGGTTTCTGGCATTGGCGTTGATAGGGGTTTTGTAGGTTCTGGTCCTGGTATTGTCGGAGGTCTGAGTGTTTGTGGTGCTGCGGTTGGCAGTGATTCTGGTCTTTGTAGAAATGGTAAACCGGTTGGGTTGTTGGTTCTTCTAAATTGGTTTGTGTTTCTGGTCTTGCGATTGATGGGGGAATTGTAGGTTCTGAATCTGTTCTTGGCGCCGTTGGTAGCGCTGCTGGTGGCTTGAAGTTTAATGTCTCTGGTTTGGGTGTATCTCCTGGGCCTGATGGTGTTGTTAGTGTGTCTAGACCTGGTGGTGCAGGGGGGTCTGCTAGCAGTTTGGACTCTGGGGCAGTGGAGGTGAAGAATGGTTTGGAGATTGGCGTGAGTCAGGAGGCTGTGCCAGCGTCTCCTGTAGTAGTAGGTGGGGGATATTCTGGTGGACCTAAGAGTTATGCATCTGCTTTGAATGGTTCTTTGGGAGTTGACCATTTCGATTCGACTTATTCGTCTACTGCTTTACATTATGTCAAACCTAACATTATAGATGGTAAGGTTGTCGTGTGCCCATCTGCTGAAGTGATTGAAGAAGGAAGTGTGTACTGGAGGAATACTTTAGTAGGTTACTTTGTGGGAAAACGTCTCCCCTTCCAAACTGTCAATTCTATTGCTCACAAGTTATGGGGAAGGATGGGTTTGCTAGAAGTTCTTACCTCCGATAATGGTTTCTTTTTGTTTAGATTCAATAGCCTTCAAGAGGCTAGTGTGGTGTTGGATGGAGCCCCTTGGCATATGGCTAATAGACCTTTGGTTCTAAAACTTTGGCATCCAAATTTATCTTTGACTAAGGAGGATTTGTTCAAGGTCCCGGTCTGGATCAGACTTTTTGACCTACCTTTTCCTTTATGGACGGCGAAAGGGATTAGTTGTGTAGCTAGTGCAGTTGGGAGACCTCTCAATGCTGACCATATTACCCTGTCCAGGAAACGACTCAGTTTTGCTCGTGTTTGTGTTGAGATTGATGCCCGGAATTCCCTTGCTGAGGAGATTGTCTTCCAATACCCTAATGGCACTAGGGTCCCTATTAGGGTTGAGTTTGAATGGGTTCCTGTGAAATGTTCAACTTGTGAAGTTTTTGGTCACTCGGTGAATTCTTGCCCTAAAAAGGCTCCTAGTAAGGAGGTTAAAAAACCTTCTCCGCCCGTTATTCACAAGCCTATTCCGTCTACAGATAAGGACTCTACGGTTGATTCTACTAAGGATCAGGAGGGGGCCTGGATCCCGGTCACTAAAAACAAGAAAGGTAAGGGTACTTCTTTGACCCCTGTAAGTTCAGGTGGAGTTTTGCCTCTGAATGCTGACAAAAATCTTGTTTTGGGAGTGTGTTCTGCTAATGAGTTGGACTCGACTTTGGTTATTCCTTCTTTGCCTGTGGTTTCTTCTGAGACAGTTTCTGTGGAGACAGATGGTATTTTGAAAGGAGAGTGTTCCCTTGATTCTTCACATTTTGGTGAGGATCTCCCAAATTCTGAGTTAAATGAGGGCTCGCCTTCTGTAGCTTTTGATTCGCCCACTCCTATGGTTAACAATTTGGCTATTAAGGCTATTGACTCGCTGGATTCTAAGAAATTGGCTTATGGTAACAAATCTAGAAAGAGTTCTGGTGGTAAAGGAGTCAGAAGTGGAAGTCCCCTAAAGGGGGTCGTCGACGCTGATTTGTGGGTTTGGCTTTTTTGTATATGTTTTAATGATTTTTGGTTGTTGGAATATTAGGGGTCTCAATGACCCTTTAAAACATGCTGAAGTTAGGAGGTTTCTTAGTGATGAGAAGCTCTCTTTGTGGTGGTTAGTTGAAACCAAGGTTAAGGAGGTTAATTTTATGAATGTCTCTCGTGTGATAAATCCTTCATGGAAGTTTTTTTGCCACCCTGATATTAGCCTTTTGGTCGTATCTGGGTCTGTTGGAACCCTAGTGACGTTGTTGTTAGCATTATTCAGTCCTCAGCTCAAGTTATTCATTGTCGTGTGACTCATATTTCTGGGATGTGGAATTGTGTAGTTTCAGTGGTTTATGGGAGTGTGACTACGAGAAGCGGCGGGAACTTTGGGCTGACCTGATTACTAGTGGTAGTACTTTTGATGATTCCCCGTGGCTTGTTTTGGGTGATTTCAATGCCATCCGGTCTCCGATTGAGCATTGTGGTGGTTCTGTGGCTTGGCCAGCTTGGAAAGATGATTTGGGTTGTTGTTTGGGTCAGGCTGGGTTGGATGATCTTCAGTTCTCTGGTTGTAAGTTTACTTGGTTTAATAAGCAGATTCAGTCTCCTATTTGGCGCAAGTTAGACCGTGTTCTTGTTAACTCTTCTTGGGAGTGTCTTTTCCCGGGCTCTTCTGCCCGCTTTCTTCCTCCCCGTATTTCTGATCACTCTCCTATGGTTGTTAAGCTTGCAGAGCTCCCTAAGAGGATTATCCCCTTTAAGTTCTTTCAGTTTTGGGTGGATCATCCTGATTTTCTCTCTGTTGTGGATAGGGCATGGGATATTGATGTTCATGGTACTCCGATGTTCCGTTTATGTTGTAAGCTGAAGAATGTTAAGTTGGCTTTGAAAAAATTTAATGTTGAGCATTTCTCTAAGATTTCGTGGCGAGTCTTGGAGATTAGGAATGATCTGGACAGAGTGCAGTGTGCTTTACAGGACCACCCTAGTGACCCTGCTCTGCTAGCTGAAGAAGCTCGTCTTTCGTTAAGTTATGGTGTTTTGAGTCGTGCTGAAGAAGGCTTCAATAGACAGAAATCTCGAGTCCAGTGGCTTAACCTTGGGGATCAGAATACTAAATTCTTTTTTACGGCTATGAAGAGTTTTCACGGTCGTAGTAAGATTACTTCTATTAATAAGGAGGATGGGACCCATGTGGAGGAAGATGTCTTGGTTAGAGATGAGATTGTTTCTTTTTTTGAGACCCTTTTTGGTCCTCAGCATGGTCAGCAGGATTTTGATAGGGCGGTCCTTCGTTCTGCTATTACTAGACATGTGACTGCTGAGCAGAGTGTGGCTCTTTCTCAGGAGGTTTCGGATGAGGAGATTAAGGCTGTCTTGTTCGGGTTGAAGGACAATAAAGCTCCAGGTCCAGATGGGTTTAATTCGGGCTTCTTTAAGCAGTGTTGGAATATTGTGGGGAATGATGTCCTATGTGCTATTCACTCATTCTTTTCTTCTGGGCGTCTTTTGAGGCAGGTTAATGCTACATCCATTGCTCTTATTCCTAAGATTCCTAATCCTTCCCAGGTTAAGGATTTTAGGCCTATTTCTTGTTGTAATACTATTTACAAGTGCATTGCTAAGCTGATTGCGAATAGAATCAAGATTATCCTCCCTTCAGTAATCAGTCATTAATCTGCTTTTGTCACGGGAAGGCGCATTAGCGACAATATTCTTTTGTGTCAGGAATTGGTTCGGAATTATCACCGGAATGGCAGTTCTCCGAGATGTGCTCTTAAGATTGACTTGATGAAAGCTTATGACACTGTTCGTTGGGATTTCCTGGTTGAGGTTCTGCGGACAGTTGGTATTCCAGAGAGGATGGTGGGTTGGATTCAGGAGTGTATGACTACTACTAGATTCTCTGTCTCTATTAATGGTGAGCTGCATGGTTTCTTCTCTGGGGGTCGGGGATTACGACAAGGTGATCCCATGTCTCCTTATCTATTTGTTTTGGCTATGGAAGTGTTGTCAGGTCTTCTTCGTAATATGGCTACTAATCCGGGTTTCCAGTTTCACTGGCGGTGTTCTAAGGACCGTCTTACTCATCTATGCTTTGCGGATGACCTTATGATTTTCTGTAAAGCTGAAGCATCCTCTGTCTCCTTGATCAAGGAATGCCTTGGGCAGTTCAGTGGTTTATCAGGTCTAACCCCGAACCCAGCTAAAAGTCAATTCTTCTCTTCTGGTATCTCTCCTACCCTTCTAGGCCACTTGTGTCACATTTTGGGTTTCCAAGTTGGGAATCTTCCAGTGAGGTATCTGGGAGTCCCGTTGATCTCTACTAAATTCAGGGCCTCTGATTGTGCTTCTCTTGTGGATCGTATTATTCTGCGTGCCAAGAGTTGGAGTAAGTAAGTTTCTCTCTTATGCAGGTCGGCTTCAGCTTATTAAGTCAGTTTTGTTCTCCATTCAAGTTTATTGGTCTTCTTTATTTATTCTTCCTAAGTCTGTTGTGAGGAAGGTGGAGACGATTCTTCGCTCTTTCCTTTGGAAGGGTAGTGCGCTCACCTCTTCTGGGGCGAGAGTGGCTTGGAGCAAAGTTTGTTTACCTCTTCAGGAGGGGGGGCTGGGGATAAAGAGTTTGGATTCTTGGAATAGAGCGGCTATTGTTAAACATATTTGGTTTCTTTGTTCTGGCCAGGTTTCCTCATGGTCGAGTTGGGTTCACTCTTATTTGTTGCGGGGGAGAAGTTTTTGGGAGGTCCCTTGTCCTTCAGATTGCTCTTGGAGTTGGCGTAAGATCTTGGAGCTTCGTTCTTGGTCCCGTCGGCGGATGAGAGAGAGGATTGGGAATGGTGAGAAGACGTTATTGTGGTTTGATTATTGGCATCCTGTTGGCCCGATTGTGGACACGTTGCGAGAGAGAGAGTGATTTATGATTCTGGCTTGGATAGAATGGCTACAGTTGCATCCATTATCTCCGATTCTGCTTGGCAATGGCCCCCATCTAGATCTGCTGCTCTTATTGATTTGGCTCAGTCTCATCTTCCGTCTCCTTCTAGTTTGAGGGAGGATGTGCTGGTTTGGGAGGAGGATACAAACGGAAGATTCTCTGTGGATAGTGCCTGGAATGCTATGAGGTCAAGAGACCCCAGATGCATTGGTCTCGAGTTGTTTGGTTCCGGAAGGCAATTCCCCGTCATTCCTTTCTTCTTTGGATGTCTATTCAGGGTGGCCTTTGTACTCAGGACAGTCTGATGAGATTTGGCATCTCTGCTTGCTCGCGGTGTATTCTTTGTGGTTGTTCGAGTGAGGACATTGATCATCTTTTCTTCCAGTGCCTCTATTCTTCAAGGGTCTGGTCGTCTGTGCTGGCCATGTGTGGGTTAGATTGGAGTCGCCGAGATTGGTGTCAGACTGTTGAGTGGGTATGTCAGTTCTCCGGAGCCTCTTTATGTCATCTTCTGGTTCGTCTGTCTTTTGCAGCGTCAGTCTACCATATTTGGAGGGAGAGGAATGCTCGCACTCATGATATGCCTCTTCGGCCTGTTTCTGCTCTTCTTTATGATATTTTTTTTGATGTTCGGAATCGTGTTAGCTCCTTACGAAAGGTGAATCCATCTTATGACAATAAATGGCTTCACCTTTCGTGGCACCTACCCGATGACATCTTTTGTTGATTCTTTTGTAGCCTTTTGGCTTTGTAGCCTTTTGGCTTTTTTCTAGGAGGGCCTGTCCTCTCTAGTGCCTGGGGTATGCCCATTTGCTCTTTGTATAGTTTTCTTTGGTTATAATACTTACCTTATCCAAAAAAAAAAATAGACTCACTCGGGCCACCTTTGCCCCCGACGAAGCAAGCTCATAGCCTTCCATAGAAAAGATCTCAGGGTTTGTCTCCATCTTCCTAATAACGACTTAGGCAGGATGAATATGAGGACCAATACATTTGGATTGAGAACAAAATCGATTTGATAAACTGAACCCGCCTCGAATATGAGAGAACCCTTATAACTCCAAATATTGGCACGTCCGATAATACACTCAACCAGGGTAGTAAAGTCCGAGGCCTGTAGCTTATATAGAAATCAAAGGAACCCCCAAATACCACACATGAAGCTCACCCTCTTGAAAACCCAAAACTCGAAGAAGATGATCCTTAAGAGTTAAGGAAATACCTGATGAGAAAAGATGACATTTTGTCGGATTTAGAACCAAACCAGATAAACCCATAAACTGCTGAAGACAATCCCTTATCAAAGAGACCGAGCTGACATCTGCCCTACAAAAAATCATCAAATCATCTGCAAAACAGAGATGGGTGAGAGAGTCCTTTGAGCAGCGCCACTGAAACTTGAACCCTTGATCAAAGACCATCTTCCGAAGTTATCCGGAGAGAACCTCCACAACTACAAAAAATAGATAAGGGGACATAGGATCACCATGGCTCAAACCACGGTCCCCAGAGAACAAACCATTCAACTCCCCATTAATGGATACTAAGAACATAGTAGTAGTCGTACACTCCCAAATCCAACCCAAGGAACCTAAAGTTCCTAAGAACCCCAACTATAAAATCCTAATGAAAAGTGTCATAAGCCTTCATCAAATCAATCTTAAGAGCACATCTCGGGATCCCACCACTGCGATGATAACTCCTCACCATTTCATGGCACAACAGAATGTTATCACTAATATGCCGCCCCGTAGCAAACGGTGACTGATTAGGACTGACCACTGTAGGAAGAACAACCTTAATTGGATTCGTAATAAGCTAGCAATACATTTTATAAATATTGTTGCAACATGATATATGGCGAAAATCCTTAACATGAGAGCGGTTAGGATGAGCAAAGGAAGAACCTTGCTCGGGAGATTTCATATGAGGAGATTAAGGATGTTCTATTCTATCTGAGGAACAATAAGGCTTCTGGCTCATACAGGTTTAATTCGGGTTTCTTTAAGAAGACTTGGAGTATTATGGGTGATGATGTCCTTCATGCTATTCACTCTTTCTTTTGTTCGAGGAGACTCTTGAAGCAGGTTAATGCAATGACTATTGCTCTGAAACCTCAGATTCGTAACCCATCTCAGGGTGGTCAGGTCTCTTATTGGTCTACCTGGGTTCTGTCTAACCTGTTGTGTGGACGAGGTTTTTTGGAGGTAACCTATCCTGGAGATTGTTCTTGGAGCCGACAGAAGATTTTGGGTCTTCGATCATGGACTGGTTGGAGGATGAGATTTTTTTTGGATAAAGTAAGTATATTAACCAAAAATGTACAAAAGCAAAGGGGCATACCCCAACAACTAGAGAGGACAGGCCCTCCTAGCAAAAAGCCATAAGGCTACAAATAATACAAGACCATCAGAAAATGTCATCGGGCAGGTGCCAGGAGAGGTGAAGCAATTTATTATCATAAGATGGTTTCATCCTCCGCAATAAACTAGCACGAGTCCGAACAACAAACACAATGTCATTGAGTAGAGCACTGACAGGGCGAAGAGGCACATCATTAGTGCGGGCATTCCACTCCCTCAAGATGTAGTAAACTGACGCATCAAACAAAAGCCGAACAAAAAGATATAATGAGTCGTCGATGAACTGATACATCCACTCAACAGTGTGCAGCCAAACTCGAGAACTCCAATCTAACCCACACATGGCCAACACAGCCATCCAAACTTGCGAAGAGAAAAAGCATTGGAAGAAAAGGTGATCAATATCCTCATCAGAACAACCACAGAGGACGCATCATGAGCAAGCAGAGATACCGAAACTCATCAATCGATCCTAGATACAAAGGCCACCCTGAATAGTCAACCAAAGCAGAAAAAATTGGCGCGGAATAGCTTTAGAAACCAAAAAACCCGATACCAACGCATCAAATTGCCTCTCGTTCTCATAGCATTCCAAGTACTATTCACTGAAAACATCCCTCTACTGTCATCCTCCCAAACCAACTCATCCTCCCTCATACTAGAAGGATCCGACTGATGGGACCGGGCCAACTCAACAAGGGCAGCAGACCTAGCTGGGGGCCAATGCCAAGAAGAGTCGGAGATAATAATAGCTACTATAGCCATCATATCCAAGCCAGAGTCATAAATAACTCTCTCACCCAAAGTATTCACAATCGGACCCAGCAGATGCCAGTTATCAAACCACAGCAACGTTTTCTCACCATTCCCAATCCTAAACCTCATTCTCCGACGAGCCCAAGAACGAAGCTCCAAAATTTTCCGGCAGCTCCAAGAACAATCTCCAGGGCACGACACCTCCCAAAAGTTGCACCCACGAAGCAGGTAAGAGTGAACCCAATTCGACCAATTGGAGACCTGACCAGAGCAAAGAAACCATAAATGTTTAACAATTGCCGCTTTATTCCAAGTTTCCAAACTCTTAATCCTCAAACCCCCTCCTCCAAAAGTAAACAAACTTTACACCAAGCCACTTTCGCCCTTGAGGAAAAAAGCTCGCTACCCTTCCAAAGGAAAGATCTGAGAGTTAGGGGTATTCATAGGGTCTGGTCAACCCGCGACCCGACCCGACTCTATATTATTTTTATTATTTTTCTAAAATTTTTATTATTTTTCTAAAAATTTTGTTATTTTTCTAAAATTTTTATTATTTTCTTAAAAGTTTTTACTATTATTTAATTTGTTTATTACTTTTTTGTATTAAAACTTTATATATATGATAATTTTTGGGACATAAAATAACTAATATTTATATTTAAAAATAATTAATTCATTAAAAAAAATTTATTTTTTTAATGACCCGACGACCCGACCTGACCCGAACTCGATCGAGTTCCACCTTCGCGTGACCTGACCTGCGACTTTTCAGTGACCAACCTTATCGGGTATCATAAAATTTCAAAAAACCTGACCCGTGAACACCCCTACTGAGAGTCATCTACACCTTCATAATAACATAATTAGGTTGAATGAATATTGATGATCAATAAACTTGAATGGAGAACAAATCCGACTTGATGAGCTGAAGCCGCCCCGCATACGAAAAAACCTACTACTCCAACTCTTGGCATGCCCGACAATACGCTCAACAAGAGAAGCACAGTCTGAAGCAGTAGAAATCGAGGGAACTCCCAAATACCGCACTGGAAATACACCATCTTGGAAACCCAAAACATGAAGCAGCCGATCCTTAAGAGTAGGAGAAATACCGGAGGAGAAAAGATGACTATTGGCTGGATTCGAGACCAAACCTGATAAACTCATAAACTGTCGTAGACAATCCCTGATCAAAGAGACCAAATAGACATTTTTCTTATAAAAATATCAGGTCATCTGCAAAATAAAGATGTGTGAGACGATCCTTAGTACAACGCCAATGAAACTTGAAACCCTGATCTTGAGTCATATTCCGAAGTAAACCCGTAAGAACTTCCATAGCCAAAACAAAAAGATAATGAGACATAGGATCACCCAGAGAAAAAACCATTCAGCTCTCAATTAAAAGACGCAGAAAACATAGTCGAAGTCATGCACTCCCGAATCCACTCCACCATCCTCTCAGGAAACCCAATAGTCCTCAAAACCTCAACCACAAAATCCCATCGAACAATATCATAAGCCTTCATCAGATCGATCTTAAGAGCACACCTCGAGATCCCGCCACTCTGATGATAATTCCTTACCAGTTCCTGGCAAAATAAAATATATATTTTTTTGGATAAGGTAAGTATGTATTAACAAAAGGAAACAAAAGCACAGGGGCATACCACAGACAACTAGGGAGGACAGACCCTCATAGAAACAAAGCTAAAAGCTAAAAAAGGGGCAAAACCCAGACAACTAAAGAGGACAGACCCTCATAGCAAAAACCCGAAAGGCTACAAAAAAACAACACCATCAGAAAATGTCATCAGGCATGTGCAATGAAAGGTGAAGCCATTTATCATCATAAGATGGTTTCACCCTCCACAGTAAACTGGCACGAGTCCGGACAGTAAACACAATATCATAAAGAAGAGCTGACAGGAAACTCACTAGGATACGAATCCAGCAAACCCCAAGTATTTTTCTCTAAGCCCCAAGAACCTTAATCAATGATTTTTTAAAAACAAAACCCATCCAAGATCAGCCCTAAACCACCATGAAACATTGCCCATGATAACTCGAAACATGAAATCATTGTGTTTTGCTAGCAATGGAGACGCCACTAAGCTTTCTAAACTTAGATAAGTCAATTTTAAACTTGAAAAGGGGAATCCCTCCCTCACAAGAATTCAGCCATAGCCAAAAGCATAAAAGCTTCAATGTTCTCTCAAATTCGTGAATAAATGCAAAATGAAGAAGAAAGAAAGTTTAAATAGTGTTACAAAGAGAAACCCTAAAGGCATAAAGACAACAATGCCCCTAAATGCGAAATTACAAAAATACCAAAGTCTTCAAGTCTTCATAGGCCTGTGAAGCTTCATTCACGAATTGATTTTGGCCAAGTGAAGTGGCTTTGGGCCCTCTCCATTGAAGCCCAGATGCGTCTCTATTTGTTTGTTGCAATCGGCCATAAAACTCTAAACTAATCCCGCCATTGCTTCTCTGAGTCTTTTGGTCTTCTGTCTTGTAATTGGCCCTTCTGGTACTTGTAATGGGTCTATTGTTTTACTGGCCATGTCCTTTGATGCTCCATGTGTGGCCTGGATCATGTCATCCCCTCCCTCTTGAAAAGGATTCGACCTCAAATCTGTACATGCATAAAAAAGAGTTAAGTCAGAAACATTAAATATAGCAGACATATTATACTTACCTTGTAAATCCACCTTGTATGCATTGTCATTAATCCGTTCCAAGACTTGAAATGGTCCATCCCCTCTCGGTTGTAGCTTAGATTTACGTTGTTCAGGAAATCTCTCCTTGCGCATGTGTACCCATACCCAATCTTCAGGCCGAAATACCACACGCTTTCTTCCCTTATTAGCATGAGAAGCATATTGCTCATTCTTTCGTTGTATGTGCTCTCTTGCTTTCTCATATATATGTTTCACCAAATCGACCTTCCTTTTTCCATCTAACCCCGCATGCTCATCAACAGACAATGGTAACAAATCTAATGGAGTTAGTGGCTGAAAACCATAAACAATTTCAAATGGTGAGTAAGATGTAGAGGAATGAATACTAAGATTATATGCAAATTCAACAAAAGGCAAACAGTCCTCCCAAGTTTTTAAGTTCTTATTGATAATAGTCCGCAAAACTGAGTCAAAGTCCTATTAACAACCTCGGTTTGGCCATCAGTTTGGGGGTGGCAAGTAGTAGAATACAAAAGCTTAGTTCCCAACTTACCCCATAAAACTTTCCAAAAGTGACTGAGGAATTTAACATCACGATCTGAAACCATACTCCGTGGAATCCCATGGAGTCGTACTACTTCTCTAAAGAACAAGTCAACAATGTTAGTGGCATCATCAGTTTTATGACATGCGATATAAAGTGTGCCATCTTACTAAACCATCAACCACTACAAAGATGGAATCTCTACCCTTTCTAGTCCTAGGTAAACCCAATATAAAGTCCATTGATACATCTACCAATGGCTCACTAGGTATAGGCAATGGTGTATACAACCCATGAGGCATAACCTTAGATTTAGCCTGTTTACAAGTTAAGCATTTATCACACAAATGCTCAATATCTCTCCGCATTTTAGGCCAATAGAAATGTTCACTCAATACCCCTAAGGTTTTAGCAATGCCAAAGTGCCCCATTAAACTTCCCTCATGCGCTTCCCTCACTAACAACTCACGCATACTACAAACAAGAATGCATAATCTATTCTCCCTAAACAAAAACCCATCATGTTGGTAGAATTTACTAAATGTAGACTTTTCACATGTAGCATAGATAATACTAAAGTCAGTATCATTTGCATAAAGTTCTTTAATAAATTCAAACCCGAGCATTCTTGCATTCAATGAAGTAAGTAAAGCATACCTTCGCGATAGTGCATCAGCGACAATGTTTTCCTTACCTTGTTTGTAGCAGATTACATATGGAAATGTCTCAACAAACTCTAACCAACGTGTGTGCCTTTTGTTCAGCTTACCTTGACCCTTCAAATGCTTCAATGACTCGTGATCTGTATGGATCACAAACTCTCGAGGCCATAAATAATGCTGCCAAGTCTCAAGAGCTCTCACTAGCTCATACAACTCCTTGTCATATGTGGGGTATCTCAAAACGACTCCATTAAGCTTCTCACTAAAGTAGGCAATTGGTCACTTTTCTTGCATAAGAACCGCTCCTATGGCTAATCCTGATGCGTCACACTCAATCTCAAATGTCTTCTCAAAGTTAGGTAGTGCCAAGACTGGTGCACTACACAATTTCATTTTCAGATCCTGGAATGCACACTCATGTTCTTCACCCCATTTGAAGCTAACAGTCTTCTTCACTACTTCAGTCAGTGGTGCTGCAATGCTACTGAAGTCTTTAATAAATCTACGGTAGAAGCTTGCTAATCCAAGGAAGCTTCTGACTTCTGTCACTGTTTTTGGTGTTGGCCAATCCTGAATTGCCTTCACCTTTTCCAAATCTACCTCGATGCCATCTGCACTCACGACAAATCCAAGGAAAACAATTCTATCCATACAAAAAGTGCACTTATCAAAGTTAGCATACAATTTTTTTGCCTTAACACATCAAGAACATGCTTCAAATGCATAACATGCTCATCTAATGTTTTACTGTAAACTAAGATGTCATCAAAATAAACCACAACAAACTTACCTAAAAATGCACGCATAACATGAGTCATCAATCTCATAAATGTGCTAGGTGCGTTTGAAAGACCAAATGGCATAACTAACCATTCATACAAGCCATACTTGGTCTTAAATACAGTTTTCCACTCATCTCCCCCTCTCATGCGAATTTGATGGTATCCACTCTTTAAATCAATCTTACTAAAATTTTGGAACCATGCAATTCATCCAACATGTCATCTAGTCTAGGAATAAGGTGATGATACTTTACCGTAATATTGTTGATAGCTCGACAATCAACGCACATACGCCACGTCCCATCTTTCTTAGGAACTAGAAGAAGAAACTGGTACCGCACAGGGACTCATACTTTCTTTGACATACCCTTTCTCCATCAACTCCCGCACTTGCCTCTGAAGTTCCTTCGTTTCCTCAGGGTTGCTCCTATAAGCTGGCCAGTGGGAATGACTGCTCAAGATGTGAAGTCTATCTGGTGCTCAATACCTCTAATGGGTGGAAGCCCACTAGGAATGTCATCGGTCAGTACATCACTGTATTCCTGCAAAATAGATGAAATAGACACGGGAAGCAGAGGGTCAGTGTTAGTAAAATAAACATGAGGCTCCTTATAGACTAACAATAGCATGAGCTTGCTAGCCTTGAACGCTTTCCTCGCTTCACCTTCACCCATGTAGAAACTCTTTTTAACTCTTCCTTTTGTTTCCCCCTCACGTTCACTCACACTCCCCTTGGGAACTCCCACAGCCTTGGCCTTATTTTTCTCACCAGATACACCACTCTCACTAGTCTCACCCAAGGTGGTGTTTCCCCTCACTCTCTCTTTGTCATGCTCAAGTTGCAACTTAACCTGATCTTCATGGACTGTGCAGGTGTAAGTGGGTATAATGTAATTGGTTTTCCCTTATGTTGAAAAGAGTATTTATTCTTGAAACCATCATGAATAACCTTCTTATCAAATTGCCACGGCCAGCCCAAAATAATATGTCCAGTATGCATCGGTATCACATCACATAGGACATCATCTGTGTATGGCCCAATGGTAAAGCTCAACAATGACTGCTTTGTCACATTTATTTCCCCACAATCATTTAACCACTGTAACTTATATGGCTTTGGGTGTCTCAAGCAACTCAACCCCAATCGCTCAATTAAAGTTGTGCTAGCAACATTAGTACAACTGCCATCATCTATGATCATACTACACCCATTGCCATTCATACAACACCTAGTGTGGAATATGTTCTCCCTCTGCTGTGTACTCTCATCCTCTACAACCTGTGCACTCAAAGCACGCTTGACAACTAAGGACAAGTTATCCAACGAGTATGCAGCTCCCTCGTGGTCACTGGTATCCTCCAACTCTGGCATCTCATCATCAACCTCACTATCAATAGAGTACACATCTCCACTCTTCTTATCAATCACTAAGGTACGTCTATTGGGACATTATGAAGCATAGTGTCCATAACCCAAACATTTGAAACACTTGACATCCTTAGTTCTAGTAGTTGTACCCTCAGGTTTTGGTCTAGTTTTACTCGGTTCTGCAGCATCTTTACCATTGGCACTAGGTTCAGCCCTAGGCTTATTAAAGCCTCCACTGAACTCGCCTCTAGGCTTGTCAAAGCCTCCATCCCGCTTCTCATTCGGAACCCACCTCCCTTTCCATGCAGAAGTGGCATGAGTACCAAATCTGGATGTGGACCTTTTCTTGGGTTGCCTCTCTACCTTGATAGCCATGTGAAGCATATCCTCCAAATCAACATAATGATGCAACTCCACCATGTTGGCAATCTTTCTATTTAAGCCCCCTAGAAACCGTGCCATAGTAGCCTCTTCATCCTCAACTACACTTGCCATGATCATGGAAACTTCCATCTCTGTGTAATAGTCCTCAACACTCTTGGTCCCCTGATACAGATGCTGTAATTTCTGATAATGGCCGGGTATAAACCTCTTTCTTATGAGACCCCTAAGTTCATCCCATGTCTGAACCGGTCTCTCATAATTTCTCCTCCGAGTAGAAATAAATCTGATCCCACCAAATCATAGCATAATCAGTAAACTCAATTGCTGCCAGATTGATCTTCTTCTCGTCTGAATAGTGATGACAGTTGAAAATCAGCTCAATTTTCCTTTCCTATTTTAAGTAAGCCTCGGGATCATTCTTACCCTGAAAGGTTGGTATCTTGATCTTGATGCTACCTAGATCACCATCTATATCTCCTCGTCTACCATATCCCCTCCGATCATAATCCCATCTTCTGTCATCAAATGCACCTCTACCATCAAATCGTCTTTCCCTCCTATCAAACCTCCTATTAGGCCTCCTATCATGCTCAGGCTGAAATCTCTCCTCCACATCATCAAGACCATCAGAATCATCAAACTCATTTTCAGCTTCCTCTTCATCTGGTGGTACATACTGTGGTGGTACACGTCGAGGTGACACATTATGAGGTGGTGGTATATGCTGGGGTGGTGGTGCTCTGGGACCACTACCGGTTTGAATATTCTCTACACTCTTGGACAATCTCTCCAAAGCAGTATTCATGTTCTCCATCATATCTGTAAATTTTCTATCCAAAGCCTCAAGCTTTTCATCAATGGTTAGACCTTCCATCTCACACTAAACAAACAGATTAGAAATAACAAGAAAGTAAAGCAAATATGTAAATCCTCACAATCTCACGTGTTTACACTCGAATGATATCACTCCACTCGTGTTTGCACTCTATTGGATTTTACCCGATACTGTGCTCACAATCACTGCCTTTTACCACTTTGAGTTCTTTCTCAATTCAAATGCGAATCACACTCAATCCAAGAATACAAAACCAAGTGTAGTCCTCAAGCCAACATGAAACACAAAGACCCAATAATATATATATATTAGGGCAGGTAGGAAAATACGAATAAGAATAGCAATGATGAAAACTCAATCAATAATACGTAAGCTAGAGTATTTGGAATAAGGAAATAAATAATTAGCACGATGAGAAATAAATAAGCATGCAAATTCACGGTCGTATGCAATTTCGGGAGAAAATTCAGCGCCTCTATAGAAAATTTGATGGAATACCCTCCACGGACACCTAAATGATAATATGGAACAAACTAAATTTAACCAAATTTTTCGACTTTTTTACTTTTTTTTTGCTCAAGTGATCACTGCCACCTATGCCGTCAAAAAAAAAAAAGGCTAAGTATCAACTCACTGATGTTCAAGTCCGATATGAAATGGGATTCAAAGTCTAATTCTTTAAGAAGTCTGGTGATGAGGTTCAACTCACCAATGTTCTTTTCTTTTTCTTTTTTTCTTTTTTTTTAAATGATTCACTAGGTTTTCAGGAATAATTCACACAGCCATTTATGAACATGCTTATTTATTCAACATATGCTAAAGAACAGAATGTAAATGACGAACTATATGAAGAACACAATAAAAACCCAGATCTAGAAATAAACAAATATAACGAACTGATATGAAGAACACAACAAAACCCAGATCCATAAATAAATAAATATGACGAACTGATATGAAGAACACAATAAAACCCAGATTTTGACAGAAGAATTTCAGAACAAGGTATTAACCGAGAAACAATAAAACGGAACAGAAACAAGATCCAACAAGAACTGAAACGAAAATTAAAACAGAATCAAACAACAAATTTAGATAGGAAATAAGACCTTGGAACCCTGAGCTCTGATACCAAATGACAGGAAACTCACTAGGATGCGAATCCAGCAAACCACAAGTATTTTTCTCTAAGCCCCAAGAACCTTAATCAATGATTTTGCAAAACAAACCCATCTAAGATCAGCCATAAACCACCATGAAACATTGCCCATGATAACTCGAAACATGAAATCAGTGTGTTTTGCTAGCAATGGAGACGCCACTAAGCTTGCTAAACTTAGATAAGTCGATTTTAAACTTGAAAAGGGGGAATCCCTCCCTCACGAGAATTCGGCCATAGCCAAAAGCATAAAAGCTTCAATGTTCTCTCAAAATCGTGAATAAATGCAAAAAATAAATAAGAAAGAAAGTTTAAATAGTGTTACAAAGAGAAACCCTAAAGGCATAAAGACAACAATGCCCCTCTAAATGCGAAATTACAAAATACAAAGTCTTTAAGTCTTCATATGCCTGTGAAGCTTCATTCACTAATTGATTTTGGCCAAGTGAAATGGCTTTGTGCCCTCTCCATTGAAGCCCACATGCGTCTCTATTTGTTTGTTGCAATCGGCCATAAAACTCTGAACTAATCCCGCCATTGCTTCTCTGAGTCTTTTGGTCTTCTGTCTTGTAATTGGCCCATCTGGTACTTGTAATGGTCTATTATTTGCTGGACATGTCCTGATGCTCCACATGTGGCCTGGATCATGTAAAGAGCACTGACAGGGTGAGGGGTCACATCATGCATGCAGGCATTCATCTCCCTCCAGATGTAGTAAACTGAAGCAGCAAACGAAAGCCGAACAAGAAGATGACACAACGAGGCATCGGTGAACTGATACATCCACTCAACAGTCTGTAGCCAAACACGATAACTCCAATCTACCCCACAACATGGCCAGCACAGTAGTCCAAACCAGCGAAGAGAAAGAGCATTGGAAGAAAGGGATCAATATCCTCACTTGAAATAACCACAAATGATGCATAACGAGCAAGCAGAGATACCGAAACTCATTAGACGATCCTGGGTACAAAGTCCACCCTGAATAGTCATCCAAAGCAGAAGAAGAAAATAATGGCGGGGAATAGCTTTACTAAACCAAACAACCTGGTGCCAGCATATCAAAGTGCCCCTCATCCTCATCGCATTCCAAGCGCCAGACACAAAAAACCTCCCTCTAATCATCCTCCCAAACCAACTCATCCTTCTTAAACAAGAAGGATCCGAAAGAAGGGGCTGAGCCAGCTCAACAAGGGCTGCTGACCTAGCAGGGGGCCAATGCCAAGAAGAGTCAGAGATAATAGTAGCAACTGTAGCCATCATATCCAAGCCAGAGTCATAAATAACTCTTTCACCCAACGTATCCACAATCGGACCCAACAGATGCCAGTTATCAAACCAAAGCAACGTCTTCTCACCATTCCCAATCCTAAACCTCATTCTTCATCGAGCCCAAGAACGAAGCTCCAGAGTCTTCCGCCAGCTCCAAGAGTAATCCTCAGAGGAATGGTGTGAAGACTGAACCCAATTTGACCAGGAGGAGATCTGACCAGAATAAAGAAACCATAAATGCTTAACAATAGCCGCTCTATTCCAAGTTGCTAAACACTAATCCCAAACCCCCCCCCCCCCCACTTTCAAAGGTAAACAAACAGTACTCCAAGCCACTCTCGTCTATGATGAAGTAAGCTCACTACCCTTCAAAGAAAAGATCTGAGAGTCGTCTCAACCTTCTTAATAACTGACATGAATAGGAAGAATGAATAAAGAAGACCAATAAACTTGAATAGAGAACAAAACCAACTTAATGAGTTGAAGCCGCCCTGTAAACGAAAGAAACCTGCTACTCTAACTCTTGGCATGCCTGACGATACGCTCAACAAGAGAAGTGTAATCTGAAGCCCGTAGCTTAGTAGAAATCAAAGGAACTCCCAAATAGTGAACTGGGAGAAAACCCTCTTAGAAACCCAACAAATGAAGCAGTTGATCCTTTAAAGAATGAGAGATACTGGAGGAGAAAAGATGACTCTAGCTAAATTCGGGACCAATCTTGATAACCCATAAACTGCCCAAGACAATCCTTTAAATATTATCGCTAATACGCCGCCCCGTAACAAAAGCAGATTGATTGATTAGTACTGACCATTGATGGGAGAACAATCTAATATGATTCACAATAATCTTGGTAATACACTTATAAATAGTATTACATCAAGAAATAGGTCGAAAGTCTTGCATTAACCTGCTTCAACAGTCTCCCCGAACAAAAGAAAAGAATGAATAGCACAAAGGACATCATCACCCACAATACTCCAAGCCTTCTTAAAGAAACCCGAATTAAACCCGTCCGGACCAGGAGCCTTATTATCCTTCAAAGAAAGCAAAACATTATTAATGGTGATGTTAAGTAGGATTCCTCCGATTTTCCTAATGGTGTGCGATCAGTTGGTGATGAAGATGTTTCTGATTATGGTAGAGGGTGATGAGATGAAGAATTCAGTAGCATTGGTGGTAGTTGATATGTTGATGATGTGTCTCATTTAACAATGGATGATGGTTCGGCTCTCCTCTGTTCTTCTTGCTAATGGTATGTTTTCAAAAGCTTCTTTAGGTGTTATTGGAGATAAATTTTCGTGTTACTGTATTGAAGCGTAATTCAGTGATTTTGTTCACTCTCATTCTTCTTCTTTGAATGGAAATATTAACTCGAAGCAAACTCTTGGTACTTATTCTTCATCCTTTTTTTGATTGGTCATGGTGATAACTTGGCCGTGAGGGTGAAAAAGGAAAGAGGGCTTATTAGAGACGTTGAGGGCAATTTGGGTAATGTCTCTAGTAAGGTGAGAGGGGTTAATTTTGAAAATTCCAATTATAATGACTTACCTAATTCGAATTTGAATGTTTCCTTAGATGTTTACGACCTGCCTAATCATGCTAATACTAATATAGCATGTAATTATATAGATGGCCTTAAATTTGGCAAGTGTAATAATGATAATAATGGTGATGAGATCAAGAGGCGTGTTCATTTTGGCAAGTCTGATTGTATTTCGAATTTTACTAGTATGAATAAGGTAAGTAATTATGGTGGAGATGTTAATAGGTGTTCCCTCATTAGCAAATCTGATTGTAATTCTTTTTTTGGATAATGTAAATATATTAACCAAAAAATTATACAAAAGCACAGGGGCATACCCCAGACAACTAGAGAGGACAGGCCCTCCTAGCAGAAAGCCGAAAGACTACAAAAAACATGACCATTAGAAGATGTCATCGGACAGGCGCCATGAGATGTGAAGCCATTTATTATCATAAGATTGTTTCACCCTCTGCAGTAAACTGGCACGAGTCCAGACAGTAAATACAATATCATAAAGTAGAGCATTGATAGGGTGAGGGGTCACATCATGGATGAGGGCATTCCTCTCCCTCCAGATGTAGTAAACAGATGCAGCAAATGAAAGCCGAACAAGAAGATGACATAAAAAAGGCGTCGGTGAACTGAATCATCCACTCAACAGTCTGCTGCCAAACTCGAGACCTCCAATCTAACCCACACATGGCCATCACAGTAGTCCAAACCCACGAAGAGAAAGAGCATTGGAAGAAAAGGTGATCAATATCCTCACCTGAACAACCACAAAGGATGCATCGCGAGCAAGCAGAGATACCGAAACACATTAGACGATGAATATTCATCCAAAGCAAAAAAGAATGGCGCAAAATAGCTTTACGAAACCAAACAACCTGATGCCAGCATATCAAAGTGCCCCTCATCCTCATCGCATTACAAGCGCTAGACACAGAAAACCTCTATCTACTGTCATCCTCCCAAACCAACTTATCCTCCCACATACAAGAAGGATCCGAAAGAAGGGACTGAGCCAGCTCAACAAGGGCTGCTGACCTAGTAGGGGGCCAACGCCAAGAAGAGTCAGAGATAATAGTAGCAACTGTAGCCATTATATCCAAGCCAGAGTCATAAATAACTCTCTCACCCAACGTATCCACAATCAGACCCAACAGATGCTAGTTATCAAACCACAACAATATTGAGTGGATGTGTCAGTTTACCGACGCCTCTTTACGTCATCTTCTTGGTCGGCTGTCTTTTGCAGCGTCAGTCTACCATATTTGGCGGGAGAGGAATGCCCGCACTCATGATGTGCCTCTTCGGCCTGTTTCTGTTCTTCTTAGTGATATTGTTTTTGATGTTCGGAATCGTGCTAGCTTATTACGGAAGGTGAAACCATCTTATGACAATAAATGGCTTCACATATCCTGACACTTGCCCGATGACATCTTTTGTTGATCTTATTTTGCTTGTAGCCTTTCGACTTTTCTTCTAGGAGGGCCTGTCCTCTCTAGTTGCCTGGGGTATGACCATTTGCTCTTGTATAGTTTTCTTTTGGTTATAATACTTACTTTATCCCAAAAAAAAATCAGCAAGATAACAATGATACAACTCACTCCAATCACCAAATTTGGTGCATTCAGATTTGTTTCATCAATTACACATTCACATTCATCAATAATGCACTCAATCTTTCTTTCTTTTCACTCAAACTCACAAGATTGTGCTAACTTCACAAGAATGCAAACAAGTAAGCTCACGTAAATACCAAGATGAATGATGTCAATTCTGATTTTTTTTGCAAAGTTGATATGAATAATACCTATGGAAACAACACTAATTGCATGTATTCAACAATAGCAAGACAAGATATATCAATAAATCTCTCTAGGTCGAATCTAATCTGATTTTTTTTTTGGATTTTTTGACACTAATAACTTAATAACAATGTTAAACACGTCCTAGTAATATACAATTAACAACTAAACATTTGATTCACGCAAAGAACACAAAAGCCCCAATTTTGACCTAAGTAGCCAAAGATTAACTCAAAGAAATACTCATGATCAATCAAAAACACTCAAGGAAAGAATATTATTCATGCTATTTTGATCACAAATCAACAAGAAACAACAAGATCCTACAATGGCCGAATCAATGTGGAAGTAAAACCTTGATGCCGAAACTAAATCAACAAAGAACAAAGATGAAAATACAATCAAACAACACATAAAGATAGGAAAATCAGACCTTGAAACCCTGAGCTCTAATACCAAATGACAAGAACTCACTTGGGTTGGAAACCAAGCAAACCCCCAAGCATCTTTCTCAAAACTCCAAGAACTTTGAATACTGATTTTGTAGGAACAAAACCCAACCAAGATCAGCCCCTAACCACCATGAAACTCACGTCCATGATAACCACAAGCATGAAATCAAATTGTATTTTGCTAGCAATGGAGACGCCACTAAGTTGCCAAGCTTAGATAAGTCAATTTGAACTTGAAAGGGGAATTCCTCCATCACAAGAAATTTAGCCATAGCCAAAGCTTAAAAGCTTGAAATTTTCTCAAAATGTCGTGTATGTTATTCCAAAGAAGAAGAAAACAAAGTTTAAATAGGTTACAAAGAGAAACCCTAAAGGTGTGAATGGACAAAAATGTCCCTAAAGTGAAATTACCAAAAGACCTAAAATCTACCCAAAGCTTTCACTCAAGCACGTCCCCAAAAGTCTTTTCCCACCTAAAGTAGCTTAAAACAATGATTAGAAACTAATCTAACTTAAGCTAATTTGAGGTGCTTACATCAAATAGTAAATTGACGTGCTTACTCGATAAGTAAGGTTCTAAGCATAATTAACCCTAATGACCTGGTCAACTAGCTTAATTACATCATAAATAAAGTCAACATGTCGTGCAAAAATGACAAAAATGCCCCCATTTGGCCGAATTCAACATAATCCCAAAATAGGTCAAATCGGGTCAAAATGGTGCTGGTGCTGAAGCTACTCTGCTATGCTTCAGTCTGAGCTGATCCGGGTCAAATGAAATAGCTTGGGGACCTCTCTGGTTATGCCCATATGTGTCTCTAGTGTGCACTTGACTTGGTTGCTGCAACTGGTCACATAGCTCTGACCTAGTCCAGCAAAGGCCTCTATGATCTTCTTTGCTCTTTGGTGTGTGATTGGACCTGTTGGCAACTGCATGGGTTCCTCCAAGTTGTTAGCTGCATCCTGTAATGTCTCTGGTGTGGTTGGACTCATGTCATTCCCTCCTTGTTGAAAAGGATTCGACCTCGAATTTGAACCTGCATTAAAAATAAAATAAGTCAGAAACATTAAACATTGCAGGAACGCCAAACTCACAAGGAAGATCAAGCTTTTAAGTATTGTCGTTGATCCACTCCAAGACTTAAAATGGACCATCTCCTCTTGGTTGCAACTATGGTCTTTTCCACTTGCATATAAAGCCACACCCAATTGCCGGGGTCAAACACAATGCGTTGGAAACCTATTATTCTCACCAACTCTGCCTTTCCCTTATCATTCATACTTCCAAGCTTAATAACAATCAAAGATAATAAATCCATAGGAGTTAAAAAATTAGAATCATAATCAATCTCATAAAACAAGTAAAAACTAGAAGGATGAATGCATCTATTATATGCAAACTCTGGCCCCGCTATTGCATATGTGATCTTCTTAGCTCTTTGGCCTGTGATTGGGCCTGTTGGCAATTGCAAAGGCTCTAATGTTCCTTGGGTGACTACATTCATGTCAAATGTTGTCCCTTGGATCATGTCAACTTCTCTAAAGAACAAGTCAACAAAGTTAGTGGCATCATCAGTTTTATGACATGCTATAAAGTGTGCCATCTTACTGAACCTATCACCCACTACAAAGATCGAATCTCTACCCTTCTTAGTCCTAGGTAAACCCAAGATAAAGTCCATCGATACATCTACCATTCACACGACACCTAGTATGGAATATGTTCTCCCTCTGCTGCACACTCTCATCCTCTCCAATATGTGCACTCAAAGCACGCTTGACAACTAAGGATAAGTTATTCAGCGGGTATGTAGCTCCCTCATGGTCACTAGCATCCTCCAACTCTGGCATCTCCTCCTCAACCCCACTATCGGTAGAGTACACCTATCCACTCTTTTTATCAATCACTAAGGTACGTCTATTGGGACATTGTGAAGTATAGTGTAACATGCCCAAACATTTGAAAACTTTACATCCTTAGTTCTAGTAGCTGCACCCTCAGGTTTTGGTATAATTTTGCTCGGTTCTGCAGCCTCTTTACCTTTGGCACTAGGTTTGGCCCTAGGCTTATTAAAGCCTCCACTGAACTCACCTCTAGGCTTGTCAAAGCCTCCATCTCACTTCTCATTCGGAACCAATTTCCCCTTCCATGTAGAAGTAGCCTGAGTGCCAAATCTGGATGTTGATTTTTTCTTGAGTTGCCTTTCTACCTTGATAGCCATGTGAAGCATATCCTCCAAATCAACATAGTGATGCAAATCCACCATGTTTGCAATCTCTCTATTCAAGCCCCCTAGAAACCGTGCCATAGTAGCTTCTGCATCCTCAACTACATTTGCCCTAATCATGGCAACTTCCATCTCTGTGTAATAGTCCTCAACACTCTTGGTCCCCTGATACAGATGTTGTAGTTTCTGATACAATTCCCTATAGTAATGGCTGGGTATAAATCTCTTTCTCATGAGACCTCTAAGTTCTACCCATGTCTGAACCGGTCTCTCATAATTTCTCCTCCGAGTAGAGACAAGTTGATCCCACCAAATTATAGCATAATCGGTAAACTCAATTGCTGCCAGATTGATCTTCTTCTCGTTTGAGTAGTGATGACAGTTGAAAATCATTCTATTTTCTTTTCCCATTCTAAGTAAGCTTCAGGATCATTCTTGCCGTGGAATATTGGTATCATGATCTTGATGCTACCTAGATCATCATCTACATCTCCTCGTCTACCATATCCCCTCCTATCATAATCCCTCTTCTGGCATCAAATACACCTTTATCATCAAACCGTCTATCCCTCCTATCATTCCTCCTATCAAACCTCCTATCATGCCCAGGCTGAAATCTCTCCTCAACATCAGCAAGACCATCAGAATCATCAAACTCATTTTCAGCTTCCTCTTCATCTAGCGGTACATACTGTGGTGGTACACGGTGAAGTGGCACATTATGAGATGGTGGTATATACTGGGGTGGTGGTGCTCTGGGACCGCTACCAGTTTGAATACTCTCTACACTCTTGGACAATCTCTCCAAAGTAGTATTCATGTTCTCCATCATATATGTAAATTTCCTATCCAAAGCCTCAAGCTTTTCATCAGTGGTTAGACCTGTCATCTCAACACTAAACAAACATATTAGAAATAACAAGAAGTAAAGCAAATATGTAAATCCTCACAATCTCACGTGTTTACACTCGAATGATATCACTCCACTCGTGTTTACACTCTATTGGCTTTTACCTGATACTGTGCTAACAATCACTGCCTTTTACCACTCTTGAGTTCTTCATCAATTCAAATGTGAATCACACTCAATCCAAGAATACAAAACCAAGTGTAGTCCTCAAGCTAGCATGAAACACAACGGACCCAATAATATATATATGGCAGGCGGAAACAAAATACGAACAAGAACAGTAATGACGAAGACTCAATCAATAATACTTAAGCTAGAGTAATTAGAATAAAGAAGTAAACAATTAGCACAATGGAAAAAAAATAAGCATGCAAATTCACGGTCGTATGCAATTTCGGGAGAAAACTTGGCACCTCTATAGAAAATTTGATGGAATACCCTCCACGGGCGCCTAAATGATAATATGGAACAAACTAAATTCAACCAAAAAATTTCACTTTTTTACTCTTTTTTTTTCGCTCAAGTGATCACTATCATTCAAGTCCTTTTTTTGTTGATAACGTCAGATGCTGATACTGTGGTTCTGATTTCAGAGGCTGGTTTTCAGGGTCTGATTTCAGAGGCTACTGGTCAGGATCTGATTTCAGAGGCTACTGGTCAGGGTCTGATTTCAGAGACTGATCAGGGTCTGATTTCAGGGTCTGAATTCAGAGGCTAAGTTTCAGGGTCTAATTTCAGAGGCTAAGTTTCAGGGTCTGATTTCACATTCTGATTTCAGAGTCTGAATTCAGAGGCTAAGTTTCGGGGTCTGATTTCAGAGGCTAAGTTTCAGGGTCTGATTTCAGAGGCTAATTTCATAGTCTAATTTCATAGGTTAAGTTTCATGGTATGATTTTAGAGTCTTAATCTGATGGTTTATTTCCTTTTTCTTTTTTTTTCACACTTCACTAGGGTTTGAGAAACAAATCACACAGCCGCCAAAGAACATGCTTATTTCTTCAACATATGCTAAAGAACATAATGTATATGACGAACTATATGTAGAACACAACAAAAACCCAGATCCAAAAATAAACAAAGATTACGGACTTATATGAAGAATAACAACAAAAACCCAGAACTGGAACATGATAAAAGATGAACTGATATGCAGAACACAACAAAACCAGATCCAGAAATAAACAAAACGAAAATAGAAACAAGATCCAACAAGAACTGAAACGAAAATAACAAAGAACGAAAATAAAAACAGAATCAAACAAAAAGTAAAGATAGGAAAATCAGGCCTTGGAACCCTGAGCTCTATATACCAAATGACAAGAAACCCACTTGGATTCGAAATCCAAGCAAACCCCAAGCAACGGACAGAACCCCAAGAACCGCGAATTTGATTTTGTAGGAACAAAACCTGACATGATCCAGGCCGACAACAAAGCAAAAAACCCATTACAAGTACCAGAAGGGCCAATTACGAGGCAGAGGACCAAAAGACTCAGAGAAGCAATTGCGGGATTAGTTCAGAGTGTTTTGGCCGATTGCAACAAACAAATAGAGACGTATGTGGGCTTCAATAGAGATGGCCCAAAGCCACTTCACTTGGCCCAAATCAGTTCTGAATGAAGCTTCACAGGCCTTTGAAGACTTTGGTATTTTTATAATTTAGCCTTTAGGGGCATTGTTGTCTTTATGCCTTTAGGGTTTCTCTTTGTAACACTATTTAAACTTTCTTTCTTTTTCTTTTTGGGGACAATAAACGAAATTTGTAAACACAAAAGCTTAAAGCTTTGGCTATGGCCGAATTCTTGTAAGGGAGGGATTCCCTTTTTCAAGTTAAAATCGACTTATCTAAGTTTGGCAAACTTAGTGGCGTCTCCATTGCTAACAAAACACTACAAGGAATCATCTTAAAGGTTCTCAAGGGCAGGTTCTTTGTGGGTCTTCTTTAAGGCCTTGGAAGGGTTTTGTTCCTACTAAATCAAATTCGCGGTTCTTGGGGTTTTGTTCTGTTGCTTGGGGTTGCTTGGATTTCGAATCCAAGTGTGTTTCTTGTCATTTGGTATCCAGAGCTCAGGGTTCCAAGGTCTGATTTTCCTATATTTACTTTTTGTTTGATTCTATTTTTATTTTCGTTCTTTGTTATTTTTGTTTCATTTCTTGTTGGATCTTGTTTCTGTTTTCGTTTTGTTTATTTCTGGATCTGGTTTTGTTGTGTTCTGCATATAAATTCATCTCTTATCATTTTCCCGTTCTGGGTTTTTGTTGTTGTTCTTCATATCAGTCTGTAATCTTTGTTTATTTCTAGACCTGGGTTTTGTTGTGTTCTTCATATAGTTCGTCATATACATTATGTTCTTTAGCAATTGTTGAAGAAATAAGCATGTTCTTGGGCGGCTGTGTGATTTATTTCTAAAACCCTAGTGAAATGAGAAAAGAAAATAAACCATCAGATTCAGACTCTGAAATTAGACCCTGAAACTTAACTTTGAAATCAGACCCTAAAACTTAGCCTCTGAAATAAGACCTTGAAAACTAGCCTCTGAAATCATACCCTGAAAATTAGCCCCTTCAGACTCTGAAATCAGACACTGAAACACATCCTCTGAAATCAGACGCTGAAACACAGCCTCTGAAATCAGACCTTGAAAATCAACCTCTGAAATCAGAACCTAAATTAGCCTCTGAAATCAGAATCTGAAATCAGCCTCTGAAATCAGAACCTTAGCATTGGAACTTAACTTAACTTCTGCTCATACCCTGATTTTAGAACCACAATATCAGCATCTGAAATTACCATAAAAAAGGACTTGACTGATAGTGATCACTTGAGCAAAAAAATAAAATAAAATTTTGGTTGAATATGGTTGTTCCATTTTATCATTTAGGTGCCCGTAGAGGGTATTCCATCAAAATTTCCATAGAGGTTCCAAATTTTCTCCCGAAATTGCTTACGACCGTGAATTTGCATGCTTGTTTTTTTTTTACATTGTGCTAATTGTTTATTTCCTTATTCCAAATACTCTAGTTTAAGTATTATTAATTGAGTCTTCGTCGCTGCTATACCTGTTCGCATTTTGTTTCCACTTGTCCCATATATATATGATTAGATCTTGTGTTTCATGCTGGCTTGAGGACTACATTTGGTTTGTATTCTTGGATTGAGTGTGATTCACATTTGAATTGAGGACGAACTCAAGAGTGGTAAAAGGCAGTGATTGTGAGCACAGTATCGGGTAAAATCCAATAGAGTGCAAACACGAGTGGAGTGATATCATTCGAGTGTAAACACGTGAGATTGTGAGGATTTACATATTTGCTTTATTTCTTGTTATTTCTAATCTGTTTGTTTAGTGTTGAGATGGCAGGTCTAACCATTGATGAAAAGCTCGAGGCCTTGGATAGAAAATTTACAGATATGATGAAGAACATGAATACTGCTTTGGAGAGATTGTCCAAGAATGTAGAGACTATTCAAACTGGTAGTGGACCCAGAGCACTACCACCCCAGCATATATCACCACCTCAGAATGTATCACCACCTCATGATGTGCCACCTCGACGTGCACCACCATAGTATGTACCACCAGATGAAGAGGAAGCTGAAAATGAGTTTGATGATTCTGATGGTCTTGATAATGTGGAGGAGAGATTTCGGCCTGGGCAAGATAGGAGGCATAATAGGAGGTTCGATAGGAGGAATGATATGAGGGATAGACGGTTTGATGATAGAGGTGCATTTGATGCCAGAAGAGGGGATTATGATAGGATGGGATATGGTAGATGAGGAGATGTTGATGGTGATCTAGGTAGCATCAAGATCAAGATACCAATATTCCACTGCAAGAATGATCCTGAAGCTTACTTAGAATGGGAAAAGAAAATAGAATTGATTTTCAACTTTCATCACTACTCAGACGAGAAGAAGATCAATCTGCAGCAATTGAGTTTACTGATTATGCTATGATTTGGTGGGATCAACTTGTCTCTACTCATAGGAGAATTATGAGAGAACGGTTCAGACATGGGTAGAACTTAGAAGTCTCATGAGAAAGAGATTTATACCCAGCCATTACTATAGGGAATTGTATCAGAAACTACAACATATGTATCAGGGGACCAAGAGTGTTGAGGACTATTACACAGAGATGGAAGTTGCCATGATCATGGCAAATGTAGTTGAGGATGCAGAAGCTACTATGGCACGGTTTCTAGGGGGCTTGAATAGAGAGATTGCAAACATGGTGGAGTTGCATCACTATGTTGATTTGGAGGATATGCTTCACATGGCTATCAAGGTAGAAAGGCAACTCAAGAAAAATTCAACATCCATATTTGGCACTCAGGCTACTTCTACATGGAAGGGGAAATGGTAAGTGAGATGGAGGCTTTGAAAAGCCTAGAGGTGAGTTCAGTGGAGGCTTTAATAAGCCTAGGGCCAAACCTAGTGCCAAAGGTAAAGAGGCTGCAGAACCGAGCAAAACTAGACCAAAACCTGAGGGTGCAGCTACTAGAACTAAGGATGTAAAGTGTTTCAAATGTTTGGGCATAGAATACTATGATTCACAATGTCCCAATAGGCGTACCTTAATTAGGGGTGAGCAACGGTTCCGGGTCTACCTGGAACCGGTTAGAACCGGACCGATTTTTCGGGTTTGGAACCGGAACCGGTTGTAATTGGGTAGGTTCTGGTTCCAAAAATGAAGGAACCGATTTTATCCGGGTAGGTTCCGGTTCCAAAATGATCGGAACCGGAACCGGAACCGGACCATGGAACCGGAACCGATTTTGCTCACCCATCGAACTCTCATAGAACTCTTCGGATCCCCATCAGTAACAGGTGTTTTATCTAAGTCAGTCTGGGTGTTTTCCAGTTTTAATACACTCTCAACATTTTCTTTTAACTTCTTAATGGTATTGGTATCAAGGCACCTTTTGTTCAATTCTTCGATATCATTTGTTCGATTAATTAACTATGCCTTAAGTTCATTGTTTAAAGCTTGGAGCTTCAGTCTGTCAACCAGAAAATTTTGCAGTTGCTCAACAACAGTCTTATACTTGACGTTGATTACCGGATCAGATAGAGCCCTAACTTGAATGTTCATCTGCGGTTCATCATCAACAGACCCACATGAATCTATTACAAGTTTCCTAAGATCACCATAGACAGTATGCAACATAACAGAAGCCGTTTCATTCTTTCTGAGCAAATCATTGAACTTCTCATTCACTTCTTTGTATAAACTGTTAAGCAGTTTTCATTAAAATATTTTAAAATAGGGTAATTCGGAACCGGAACCGGAACCGGACCGGAACCATATTGGAACCGAATAATAGGGTACCCTGTTTAATTGGGTATGTTCCGGTTCCACTTAGTGCGGAACCGAATTTTTCCGGGTAGGTTCCGGTTCCATGCGGAACCGGAACCGAAACCGGTTTTGCTCACCCATAACCTTAATGATTGATAAAAAGAGTGGAGAAGTGTACTATACTGATATTGAGGTTGAGGATGGGATGCCACATCTGGAGGATGCTAATGACCACGAGAGAGCTGGATACCTGCTGGATAATTTATCCTTAGTTGTCAAGTGTGCTTTGAGTGCACATATTGTAGAGGATGAGAGTGTGCAGCAGAGGGAGAACATATTCCATACTGGGTGTCGTGTGAATGGCAAGGGGTGTAGTATGATCATAGATGGGGGTAGTTGTACTAATGTTGCTAGCACAGCTTTGATTGAGCGATTGAGGTTGAGTTGCTTGAGACACCCGAAGCCTTACAAGTTGCAGTGGTTAAATGATTGTGGGGAAATAAGTGTGACAAAGCAGGTATTGTTGAGCTTTACCATTGGGCCATACACAGATGATGTCCTATGTGATGTGATACCGATGCATGCTGGACATATTCTTTTGGGCAGACCGTGGAAATTTGATAAGAAAGCTATTCATGATGGGTTCAAGAACAAATATTCCTTTCTGCATAAGGGAAAACCCATTACATTATACCCACTTACACCTGCACAAGTCCATGAAGATCATGTTAAGTTGCAACTTGAGTGTGACAAAGAGAGGGCGAAGGAAAACACTACCTTGGGTGAGACTAGTGAGAGTGGTGTGTCTGGTGAGAAAAATAAGGCCAAGGCCGTGGGAGTTCCCAAGGGGAGTGTGAGTGCACGTGAGGGGGAAACAAAAGGGAGAGTTAAAAAGAGTTTCTACATGGGTAAGGGTGAAACGAGGAAAGCATACAAGGCTAGCAAGCTCATGCTATTGTTAGTCTATAAGGAGCCTAATATTGATTTTACTAACACTGACCCTTTGCTTCCTGTGTCTATTTCATCTCTTTTGCAGGATTACAGTGACGTACTGACAGAGGACATACCTAATGGGCTTCCTGACATGAGTCCAACCACACCAGATACATTACAGGATGCAGCTAACAACTTGGAGGAACCCATGCAGTTCCCAACATGTCCAATCACACGCCAAAGAGCAAAGAAGATCAAAGAGGCCTTTGTGGGACTAGCTCAGAGCTATGTGACCAGTTGCAGCAACCAAGTCAAGTGCACACCAGAGACACATATGGGCATAACCAGAGAGGTCCCCAAGCTATTTCATTTGACCCAGATCAGCTCAGACTGAAGCATAGCAGAGCAGCTTCAGCACCCTTTTGACCCGATTTGACCTATTTTGGGACTATGTTGAATTCGGCCAAATGGGGGCATTTTTGTCATTTTTGCTCTACATTTTGACTTTATTTATGATGTAATTAGCATGGTTGACTATGCCATTAGGCTTAATTATGCTTAGATCTGTACTTAGCCGGAAGCACGTCAATTTACTATATCATGTAAGCACCTCAATTAGCTTAAGTGAGATTAGCTTCTAATCTTTGTTTTAAATTTATTTAGGTGCAAAAGGACCTTAATGGTCGTGGTTGAGGTGCTTGACTTAGGGTTTTTGGTAATTTTAGCTCTAGGGTCATTTTAGTCTTTTTACTCTCTTGTAACCCTTATTATATGACTCTTCTTTGTATTTTGGAGAGAACCAACGTAATATACAACATTTGAAAGAGAGAAAAGCTTGAGCTTTCCATGGCTATGTCCAAAACCTTGTTGAGGGAGGGATTCCCCTTTTCAAGTTCAAGTTGACTTATCTAAGCTTGGCAACTTAGTGGCGTCTCCATTGCTAGCAAAATAAAATCTGATTTCATGCTTGTGGTTATCATGGACGTGAGTTTCATGGTGGTTAGGGGCTGATCTTGGTTGGGTTTTGTTCCTACAAAATCAGTATTCAAAGTTCTTGGGGTTTTGAGAAAGATGCTTGGGGTTTGCTTGGTCTCCAACCCAAGTGAATTCTTGTCATTGGTATCAGAGCTTAGGGTTCTGAGGTCTGATTTCCTATCCTTTGTGTTGTTTAATTTTGTATTCATCTTTGTTTTTGTTGTTGTTGTTGTTGATTTCGGCCATTAAGGAATTTGTCCTCAAGTTTCGGCCATTGGTGTTCTTGTGTGTTCTTTGTTGTTTCTTGTTGTTTCTTGCAGATTTGTGATCCTTGTTGCATGAATAGCAATCTGTCCTTTAGTAGTTTGTGCTAATTTTGAGTATTTCTTTGAGTTAATCTTTGGCTACTTAGGTCGAAATTGGGGCTTTTGTTTTATTTGCTTGAATCAAGTGTTTAGTTGTTAATTCTATTTTACTAGGACGTGTTTAACATTGTTATTAAGTTATTAGTTTCAAAAATAAAAAAAAAATGCATCAGGTCAGATTCAGCCAAGGAAGAACCATCACCACCCTTGCTTTGTTCTTGCCATATGCATGTCACTTAGCTTGTTTTCAATAGGTATTGTTCATATCTACTTTGAGAAAATCAGATTGCACTTCATTACTCCAAGCATTTGCGTGAACTAGCTTGTTTGCAATATTTGTGAAGTTGTTGCAATCTTGTGAAGTGTGAGGAAAACAGGTGTGTTTGAGTGCTGTGGTGAGGCATTTGAGTGAATGAGTGTTGAAACATAATGAAATGCTTATGGATTGATGAGGCTGTGACTTACTCTTGAAGTTTACTTATGCTTGTGTGTTAACTTTGTGAGATAAGTCTAGTTACTTTGTTACACATATTGCCGTGAGTAATATGCTTGATGTGCTTATGTTGAAGCATGAATTAACAAGTGTGCTTGCTGATTTGCGTGAGCTATCATTAGCTTGACATTGGATTTGTGTTGAAATCATTAGCATGACATTGAAAATGGATCCTCCTATAACCTTTGACCCTGACCGAAACTGCCTCTTTCCTTCTTCTCTTTCCCCGGTGCTCTAGTATGCCGGTTCCTAACCTGCCTGTTTTGGGACCGGTTTTGGGCCCCCGTCGTTCTGTGGGGGGTCGGTTGGCCGTCAGATCTCTTGACCGTATGGCTCCATCTGTTCCTTCATCCGTTGTAGCTTCTCGTTCAGTGTTCTCTGGATCTTCGTCAGATCCGGTGAGCTCTCTTGCTCCTTGTTCTTCGGTTGATGTGTGCGCTCAGGAGTCTGTTCCCTCAGCCGAGTCTGGACCTGGGTTGGACCTTGCTTCTCGTGGTGTTTCCGTGACTACCGGTACTACTCAGCCTGTGGATCCTGGCTTTTTATCCCCTGTTTCTTCATCCGGGATGTCTTCATCGGCTCCGGTTGCCTGTGTTTCTCGGCATAGGATTTCTTCGAGAACTGATGATCTTGTTCTCGGTAAGTCGTCCAGTGTGATTTCTTCTCCTGGTTCTGTTGACTCTGTTTTGTTGGGCTATGATTCAAAGCCGGTAGTGGCTTCTGGCCAAGAAATTGTTGGGAAACCTGTTAGTGAGGAGATGAAGTCCTCGGCAGTGGCAGTATCGTTTGATGCAGGGACCGTGAATGGTGTAACTGAGATTGGTGATGTTTTGGTGAATGGTTCTCAACCGGCTGTGGTCTCAGGCCGTGGTGTTGCTGGGATACCTATTGGTAAGGAGTTGATGGCCTCGGCAGTGGCAGTGCTTGATGTAGGGACTGTTAATGGTGTGGGGCAGAATGCTGTCCAGTTGACAGGGGTTAATGAAATTGATGATGTTATTATGAATGGTTCACAACCGGATGTGGTTTCTAGCCGTGATGTTGCTGGGATAACTTTGGTGAGGAGTTGTTACCCTCGGCAGTAGCAGCATTTGATGCAGGTACTGTGAAAGGTGTTGTTTTGGGGCAGAATGTTGCCCAGTGGACAGGTAGAAGTGTGACTGGTGATGCTTTGGGTGTGAGTCAGGTTGCTGTGCCTGAGGCTCCTGCAGTTGTAGAGGGGGGTTATTCTGGTTGCCCTAAGAGTTATGCTTTCGCGTTGAATAGACCTAAAAGAGTTGATCCTTTTGTTTCGTCAAGTTCTTCAACCGCTTTACATTATATCAAACCAAATATTATTGATGGTAAGGTTGTCGTGTGCCCCCCTGCTGAAGTTATTGAAGAAGGTAGTGTGTACTGGCGGAGTACATTAGTTGGTTACTTTGTGGGAAAAAGACTTCCCTTTCAAACTGTCAACTCTATTACACAAAAGTTATGGGGAAGGCTAGGTTTGCTAGAGGTTCTTACCTCCGATAATGGTTTCTTTTTGTTTAGATTTAAGAGCATTCAAGAGGCTAGTGTGGTGTTGGACGGAGCCCCTTGGCATAGGGCTAATAGACCGTTGGTTCTCAAACTTTGGCATCCTGAATTATCTTTGACTAAGGAGGACTTGTTCAAGGTTCCGGTCTGGATCAGACTCTTTGATCTACCTTTTACTTTATGGACGGTGAAAGGGATTAGTTGTGTAGCTAGTGTAGTTGGGAGACCTCTCAATGCTGATCATATTACCCTTTCCAGGAAACGGCTCAGTTTCGCTCGTGTTTGTGTTGAGATTGATGCTCGGAACCCCCTTGTCGAGGAGATTGTTTTCCAAAACCCTAATGGCACTAGGGTACCTATTAGGGTTGAGTTCGAATGGGTCCCTGTGAAATGTTCCACTTGTGAAGTTTTTGGCCATTCGGTGAATTCTTGCCCTAAAAAGGCTCCTAGTAAGGAGGTTAATAAACCTTCTTAGTCCGGAATTCCCAAGCCATCTATTCCGTCTATGGATAAAGATGCTATGGTTGAAACTACTAAGGATCAGGAGGGTGCCTGGATCCCGGTCACTAAAAAGAAGAAAGGTAAGGGAGCTTCTGTGACCACTCCTGTTAGTTCGATTGGTGATATACCTCAGTATGCTGACAGGACTCTTGTTTTGGGTGAGTGTTCTTCTAATGGGTTGGATTCGACTCTGGTTGCTCCTTCATTGCCTGTGGTTTCTTCTGAGACAGTTTCTCTGGAGACAGATGGAAATATGAAAGGTGAGTGTTCCCTTGCTTCTTCACATCTTGTTGAGGATCTTCCTAAATCTGATTTAGCTGAGTTCTCGCCTTCTGTAGCTTATGATTCGCCTACTCCCATGGTTAAAAGTTTGGCTAATAAGGCTATTGACTCTCTGGATTTCAAGAAATTGGCTTATGGTAACAAATCTAGAAAGGGTTCTGGTGGTAAGAGGAGTCAGAAACGGCAGTCCCTTAGGGGGGGTCGTCGACGCTGATTTGTTGGGTTTGGCTCTATTCTTCTCTGTTTTAATGATTTTTTGTTGTTGGAACATTCGGGGTCTCAATGACCCATTAAAACATGCTGAAGTTAGGAGGTTTCTTTGTGATGAGAAGCTCTCGTTGTGTGGTTTAGTTGAAACCAAGGTTAAGGAGGTTAATTTTATGAATATCTCTCGTGCGATTAATCCTTCATGGAAGTTTTTTTGCCACTCTGATATTAGCCCGTTTGGTCGTATCTGGGTTTGTTGAAACCCTAGTGACATTGATGTTAGCATTATTCATTCTTCAGCTCAAGTTATTCATTGTAGTGTGACTCATATTTCTGGGATGTGGAATTGTGTAGTTTCGGTGGTTTATGGTGAGTGTGACTACGAGAAGCGTCGGGATCTTTGGGCTGACCTGACTTCTAGTGGTAGTGTTTTTGATGATTCTCCGTGGCTTGTTTTGGGAGACTTCAATGCCATTCGCTCTCCGATTGAGCATTGTGGTGGGTCTGTGGCTTGGAAAGACGATTTGGGCTGCTGTTTGGGTCAGGCTGGGTTGGATGATCTTCAGTTCTCTGGTTGTCAGTTTACTTGGTTTAATAAGCAGATTCAGTCTCCTATTTGGCGTAAGTTGGACCCTGTTCTTGTTAATTCTTCTTGGGAGTGTCTCTTCCCGGGTTCTTCTGCCGCTTTCTTCCTCCCCGGATTTCTGATCATTCTCCTATGGTTGTTAAGCTTGCAGAGCTCCCTAAGAGGAAAATCCCCTTTAAGTTCTTTGATTTCTGGGTTGATCATCTTGATTTTCTCTCTGTTGTGGCTATGGCATGGGATATTGATGTTCTTGGTACTCCGATGTTCCGTTTATGTTGTAAGCTGAAGAGTGTTAAGTTGGCATTGAAGAAATTTAATGTTGAGCATTTCTCTAAGATTCCGTGTCAAGTTTTGGAGATTAGGAAGGAGTTGGACAGAGTGCAGTGTGCTTTACAGGACTACCCTAGTGACCCTGCTCTGCTAGCTGAAGAAGCTCGTCTTTCGTTACTGTATGGTGATTTGAGCCGGGCTGAGGAAGGCTTCAATAGACAGAAATCTCGTGTTCAGTGGCTTAACCTTGGGGATCAGAATACTAAATTCTTCTTTACCGCTATGAAGAGTTTTCAAGGTCGTAGTAAGATTACTTCTATAACTAAGGACGATGGGACCCGTCTGGAGGAAGATGTTTTGGTTAGAGATGAGATTGTTTCTTTTTTTGAGACCCTTTTAGGTCCTCAGCATGGTCAGCATGATTTTTATAGGGTGGCCCTTCAATCTGCTATTAATAGACATGTGACGGCTGAGCAGAGTGAGGCTCTTTCGAGGGAGGTTTCAAATGAGGAGATTAAGGCTGTCCTGTTCGGGTTGAAGGACAATAAAGCTCCAGGCCCAGATGGGTTTAATTCGGGTTTCTTTAAGAAGTCTGGAATATTGTGGGGAATGATGTCATTTGTGCTATTCACTCATTCTTTTCCTCTGGGCGTCTTTTGAGGCAGGTTAATGCTACATCTATTGCTCTGATTCCTAAGATTCCTAACCCTTCCCAGGTTAAGGATTATAGGCCTATTTCTTGTTGTAATACTATTTACAAGTGTATTTCTAAGCTTATTGCGAATAGAATCAAGGTTATCCTTCCATCTGTGATCAGTCATAATCAATCTACTTTTGTTGCGGGAAGGCGTATCAGCGACAATATTGTTTTGTGTCAGGAATTGGTTCGGAATTATCACCGGACTGGCAGTTCCCCGAGATGTGCTCTTAAGATTGACTTGATGAAAGCTTATGACACTGTTCGTTGGGATTTCTTGGTTGAGGTTTTGCGGATTGTTGGTATTCCAGAGAGGATGGTGGGTTGGATTCAGGAGTGTTTGACTTCTTCTAGGTTCTCTGTGTCTATTAATGGAGAGTTGCATGGTTTTTTCTATGGGGGTCGTGGGTTGCGACAAGGTGATCCTATGTCTCATTATCTCTTTGTTTTGACTATGGAAGTTTTGTCAGGTCTTCTTCGTAATATGGCTACTAATCCGGGTTTCAAGTTCCACTGGCGGTGTTCTAAGGACCGTCTTACTCATCTCTGCTTTGCGGATGACCTTATGATTTTTTGTAATGCAGATGTATCCTCGGTTTCCTTGATCAAGGATTGTCTCGGGCAGTTCAGTGGTTTATCAGGTTTAATCCCAAATCCAGCTAAAAGTCAATTCTTCTATTCTGGTATCTCTTCTACCCTTCAAGGCCACCTGGGTCATGTTTTGGGTTTCCAAGTAGGGATTCTTCCAGGGAGGTATTTGGGAGTCCTTTTATTCTCTACTAAACTTCGGGCCTCTGATTGTGCTTCTCTTGTGGATCGTATTGTTATGCGTGCTAAGAGTTGGAGTAGTAAGTTTCTCTCTTATACGGGTCGGCTTCAGCTTATTAAGTCTGTTTTGTTCTCCATTCAAGTTTATTGGTCTTCCATATTTATTCTTCCTAAGTCTGTTGTTAGGAAGGTGGAGACGATTCTGCGTTCTTTCCTTTGGAAGGGTAGTGCGCTCACCTCTTCTGGGGCGAGAGTGGCTTGGAGCAAAGTTTGTTTACCTCTAAAGGAGGAGGGGCTAGGGATTAAGAGTTTGGATTCTTGGAATAGAGCGGCTATTGTTAAGCACATTTGGTTTCTTTGTTCTGGTCAGGTTTCCTCTTGGTCGATTTGGGTTCACTCTTATTTGTTGAGGGGGAGAAGTTTTTGGGAGGTCCCTTGTCCTACTGACTGCTCTTGGAGTTGGCGTAAGATCTTGGAGCTTCGTTCTTGGTCCCGGCGGCGGATGAGAGTTAGGATTGGGAATGGTGAGAAGACTTTATTGTGGTTTGATTATTGGCATCCTCTGGGCCCGATTGTGGACACGTTGGGTGAGAGAGTGATTTATGACTCTGGCTTGGATAGGATGGCCATAGTTGCTTCCATTATCTCTGATTCTGCTTGGCATTGGCCCCCTTCTAGGTCTGCTGCCCTTGTTGATTTGGCTCAGTCCCATCTTCCGTCTCCTTCTAGTTTGAGGGAGGATGTGCTAGTTTGGGAGGATAATAGGTGACATGAGTCCAACCACACCAGAGACATTACAGGATGCAGCTAACAACTTGGAAGAACCCATGCAATTGCCAACAGGGCCAATCACACGCCAAAGAGCAAAGAAGATCAGAGAGGCCTTTGCGGGACTAGCTCAGAGCTATGTGACCAGTTGCAACAACCAAGTCAAGTGCACACCAGAGACACATATGGGCATAACCAGAGAGGTCCCCAAGCTATTTCATTTGACCCAGATCAGCTCAGACTGAAGCATAGCAGAGCAGCTTCAGCACCAGCACCCTTTTGACCCGATTTCACCATTTTGGGACTATGTTGAATTCGGCCAAATGGGGGCATTTTTGTCATTTTTGCTCTACATTTTGACTTTATTTATGATGTAATTAGCATGGTTGACTATGCCATTAGGCTTAATTATGCTTAGATTTGTACTTAGCCGGAAGCACGTCAATTTACTATAGCATGTAAGCACCTTAATTAGCTTAAGTGAGATTAGCTTCTAATCTTTGTTTTAAGTTTATTTAGGTGCAAAAGGACCTTATGGTCGTGGTTGAGGTGCTTGACTTAGGGCTTTTGGTAATTTTAGCTCTAGGGTCATTTTAGCCTTTTTACTCTTTTGTAACCCTTATTATATGACTCTTCTTTGTATTTTTGGAAAACCAACGTAATATACATAATTTTGAAAGAAAAAAAAGCTTGAGCTTTCCATGGCTATGGCCAAAACCTTGTTGAGGGAGGGATTCCCCTTTTCAAGTTCAAATTGACTTATCTAAGCTTGGCAACTTAGTGGCGTCTCCATTGCTAGCAAAATACAATCTGATTTCATGCTTGTGGTTATCATGGACGTGAGTTTCATGGTGGTTAGGGGCTGATCTTGGTTGGGTTTTGTTCCTACAAAATCAGTATTCAAAGTTCTTGGGGTTTTGAGAAAGATGCTTGGGGGTTTGCTTGGTTTCCAACCCAAGTGAGTTCTTGTCAATAGGAGGGGGAGATTTTCTGTGGATAGTGCCTGGAATGCCATGCGGACAAGGGGAACCTTGATGCATTGGTCTCGATTGGTTTGGTTCCGGAAGGCTATTCCATGCCATTCCTTTCTTCTTTGGATGTCTAATCAGGGAGGCCTTTGTACTCAGGATAGTTTGATGAGGTTTGGCATCTCTACTTGCTCGCGTTGTATTCTATGTGGTTGTTCAAGTGAGGACATTGATCATCTTTTTTTCCAGTGTCTTTTCTCTTCGAGGGTCTGGTCGTCTGTACTGGCTATGTGTGGTTAGACTGGAGACGCCGGGATTGGCGTCAGACTGTTGAGTGGTAATGTCAGTTCACCGATGCTTCTTTATGTCACCTATTGGTTCGTCTGTCTTTTGCAGCGTCAGTCTACCATATTTGGAGGAGAGGAATGCTCGCACTCATGATATGCCTCTTCGGCATGTTTCTGCTCTTCTATATGCTATTGTTTTTGATGTTCGGAATCGTGCTAGCTTTTTACGTAAGGTGAAACCATCTTATAACAAATCCTTTGTGCTTCATTGTGTTTCATTGTAGTGTAAACACTTGTGACTGTGTGTGAGAAGAAAAGAAAGGTGAGCTCAAACACTATAGCGAGTGACCACAAGATTGCTTCAGTGACACATTGATTGCTTGCTTGCTTATTTATTGCATTTAGCTAACTCGTCATTCTTTCTTATTCTGAGCACTCTAGCTATAGGTTTCTTTCGATTGAGTCTCCGTGATTACTTATCTTATTTGCTTTATTCCACCTGCACTATATACATTATTGGTTCTTTGTGTTTCTGCTAGCTTGTGGACTACACCTTAGTTGACCATTCTGGGAATTGGGTTGATTTGTAATTGAATTGAGGAAGAACTCAATAGTGGTAAAAGGCAGTTAGTGTGAGCACAGTATCGGGTAAAAGCCAATAGAGTGCAAACGCAAGTGGAGTGATATCATTCGAGTGTAAACACGTAAGATTGTGAGGATTTACATATTTGTTTTGCTTTTTATTATTTCTAATCTGTTTGTTTAGTGTTGAGATGGCAGGTCCAAGTTTAACCATTGATAATAAGATCGAGGTTGTGGATACTTTCAAAAATGATATCCATGCTATTATGAGTGATTATAGAAGATCTTATGAGAAATGGAAAAAGACTTGGAAGGTAACTAAATATGCAGTGAATGAAGAGAGTACTCAAAACCAAAAGCTATTGAAGTTGTGTGTAATGAAGTGAGAAACACTTGTGATGTTGAGTGCATAGCGAATGAAAACACTTGTGAGGCCTTGAATGTTGTGAATTGTGTTATAAGTGACATGGTGAATAAAAATGCTTGTGAGACCGTGAGCATTGAGGGAGTAAACACTTGTGAGGTAGTGTGCTTTGAGGTTGAAAAATATAGTGAAGCTGAGCAGGTGTGTGAGGAGGTCTTTGCAAGTATGGTTGAGATAGTGGCCATGAGTGATGATGAAGCTGTGAGAGCTGGTGAAAAGAAAGTAGACGTGGTAGTGAAGTTTTTCCATAACATTTTCTCTATTGTTTATGCTTTTTCATCGCAGGTACAAGTGGTCAAGTATGATTCTTTTATATTTCAATATCATCGTCCAATTGATCTTGTCATAACTATCTATGATTCGGGTTCGGATTTGAGGATGAATCCATTTCAAGAGAGGGAGAATGACATGATCCAAGGGACAACATTTGACATGAATGCAGTCACCCAAGGAACATTAGAGCCTTTGCAATTGCCAATAGGCCCAATCACACGCCAAAGAGCTAAGAAGATCACAGGCGTAATAGCAGGGCCAGAGTTTGCATATAATAGATGCATTCATCCTTCTAGTTTTTACTTGCCTTATGAGATTGATTATGATTCTAATTCTTTAACTCCTATGGATTTATTATCTTTGATTGTTATTAAGCTTGGAGTATGAATGATAAAGGAAAGGCAGAGTTGGTGAGAATAATAGGTTTCCAATGTATTGTGTTTGACCCCGGCAATTGGGTGTGGCTTTATATGCAAGAGGAAAAGATCCAAGCTACAATCGAGAGGAGATGGACCTTTTCAAGTCTTGGAAAGGATCAATGACAATGCATATAAGCTGGATTTGCAAGGTAAGTACAACATTTCTGCTACTTTAATGTTTCTGACTTAACTCATTTTGATTGCAGATTCAGATTCGAGGTCGAATCCTTTTCAACAAGGAGGGAATGACATGAGTCCAACCACACCAGAGACATTACAGGATGCAGCTAACAACTTGGAGGAACCCATGCAGTTGCCAACATGTCCAATCACACGCCAAAGAGCAAAGAAGATCAGAGAGGCCTTTGTGGGACTAGCTCAGAGCTATGTGACCAGTTGCAGCAACCAAGTCAAGTGCACACCAGAGACACATATGGGCATAACCAGAGAGGTCCCCAAGCTATTTCATTTGACCCAGATCAGCTCAGACTGAAGCATAGCAGAGCAGCTTCAGCACCAGCACCCTTTTGACCCGATTTGACCTATTTTGGGACTATGTTGAATTTGGCCAAATGGGGGCATTTTTGTCATTTGTGCTCGACATTTTGACTTTATTTATGATGTAATTAGCATGGTTTACTATGCCATTAGGCTTAATTATGCTTAGATCTGTACTTAGCCGGAAGCACGTCAATTTACTATAGCATGTAAGCACCTCAATTAGCTTAAGTGAGATTAGCTTCTAATCTTTGTTTTAAGTTTATTTAGGTGAAAAAGGACCTTAATGGTCGTGGTTGAGGTGCTTGACTTAGGGATTTTGGTAATTTTAGCTCTAGGGTCATTTTAGTCTTTTTACTCTCTTGTAACCCTTATTATATGACTATTCTTTGTATTTTGGAGAGAACCAACGTAATATACAACATTTGAAAGAGAGAAAAGCTTGAGCTTTCCATGGCTATGGGCAAAACCTTATTGAGGGAGGGATTCCCCTTTTCAAGTTCAAATTGACTTATCTAAGCTTGGCAACTTAGTGGCGTCTCCATTGCTAGCAAAATATAATCTGATTTCATGCTTGTGGTTATCATGGACGTTAGTTTCATGGTGGTTAGGGGCTGATCTTGGTTGGGTTTTGTTCCTACAAAATCAGTATTCAAAGTTCTTGGGGTTTTGAGAAAGATGCTTGGGGTTTGCTTGGTCTCCAACCTAAGTGAGTTCTTGTCACTTCCACCCATTAGAGGTATTGAGCACTAGATAGACTTCATACCTGGAGCAGTCATTCCTAACAGAATGGCTTATAGGAGCAATCCCTAGGAGACAAAGGAGCTACAAAGGCAAGTACGGGAGTTGATGGACAAGGGGTATGTAAGGCAAAGTTTGAGTCCTTGTGCAGTACCAGTGCTTCTAGTCCCTAAGAAAGATGGGACATGGCGAATGTGTGTCAATTGTCGAGCAATCAATACTATAACAGTAAAGTATCACCACCATATTCCTAGGCTAGATGACATGTTAGATGAATTGCATGGTTCCAAGATATTTAGTAAGATCAATTTAAAAAGTGGATACCATCAGATTCGTATGAGAGAAGGAGATGAGTGGAAAACCGCATTTAAGACTAAATATGGATTATATGAGTGGTTAGTTATGCCATTTGGTCTTTCAAACACACCTAGCACATTTATGAGATTGATGAATCATGTTATGCGTGCATTTTTAGGTAAGTTTGTTGTGGTTTATTTTGATGACATCTTAGTTTACAGTAAAACATTAGATGAGCATGTTATACATTTGAAGCATGTTCTCGATGTGTTAAGGCAGGAAAATCTGTATGCTAACTTTGATAAGTGCACTTTTGGTATGGATAGAATTGTTTTCCTTGGATTTGTTGTGAGTGCAGATGGCATCGAGGTAGATTTGGAAAAGGTGAAGGCAATTCAGGATTGGCCAACACCAACAACAGTGACAGAAGTCCGAAGCTTCCATGGATTAGCAAGCTTCTACCGTAGATTTGTTAAAGACTTCAGTAGTATTGCAGCACCACTGACTGAAGTAGTGAAGAAAACTGTTGGCTTCAAATGGGAAGAAGAGCAGGAGCTGCATTCTAGGATCTTAAAATGAAGTTGTGCAGTGCACCAGTCTTGGCACTACCCAACTTTGAGAAGACATTGGAGATTGAGTGTGACGCATCCGGGATAGGCATTGGAGCAGTTCTTATGCAAGAAAAGCGACCAATAGCCTACTTTAGTGAGAAGCTGAATGGAGCAGTTTTGAGGTACCCCACATATGACAAGGAGTTGTATGCGCTAGTAAGAGCACTTGAGACTTGGCAGCATTATTTGTGGCCTCAAGAGTTTGTGATCCATACAGATCATGAATCATTGAAGCATTTGAAGGGCCAAGGTAAGCTGAACAAACGACACGCAAAATTGTTAGAGTTTGTTGAGACATTTCCATATGTTATCCGCTACAAACAAGGTAAGGAAAACATTGTTGCCGATGCACTATCGCGAAGGTATGCTTTACTTACTTCATTGAGTGCAAGAATGTTTGGGTTTGAATTTATTAAAGAACTTTATGTTAGTGATATTGACTTTAGTACTATCTATGCTGCATATGAAAAGTCTGCTTTTAGTAAATTATACCAACATGATGGGTTTCTGTTTAGGGAGAATAGATTATGCATTCCTGTTTGTAGCATGCGTGAGTTGTTAGTGAGGGAAGCGCATGAGGGAGGTTTAATGGGGGCACTTTGGCATTGCCAAAACCTTAGGGGTATTGAGTGAACATTTTTATTGGCCTAAAATACGAAGAGATATTGAGCGTTTGTGTGATAAATGCTTAACTTGTAAACATACTAAATCTAAGGTTATACCTCATGGGTTTTATACACCATTGCCTATACCTAGTGAGTCATGGGTAGATGTATCGATGGACTTTATATTGGGTTTACCTATGACTATGAAGGGTGGAGATTCCATCTTTGTAGTGGTTGATAGGTTCAGTAAGTGACATGATCCAGGCCGACAACAAACCAAAGGACGCATTACAAGTACCAGAATGGCCAATTACGAGGCAGAGGACCAAAAGACTCAGAGAAGCAATGGCGGGATTAGTTCAGAGTTTTATGGCCGACTGCAACAAACAAATAGGGATGCATGTGGGCTTCGATGGAAAGGGCCCAAAACCATTTCACTTGGCCCAAATCAGTTTAGAATAAAGTTTCCTAGGCATTTGAAGACTTAAAGACTTGATATTTGTGTAATTTCGTTTTTAGGGGCATTGTTGTCTTTATGCCTTTAGGGTTTCTTTTTGTAACACTATTTAAGCTTACTTTCTTCTTCATTGGAAGGAACCAACGAAATTTATAAAAAAAACTAAAAAGCTTAAAGCTTTGGCTATGGCCGAATTCTTGTAAGGGAGGGATTCCCCTTTTCAAGTTTGAATCGACTCATCTAAGTTTTGGCAAACTTAGTGGCGTCTCCATTACTAGCAAAACACTACAAGGATTCATCTTAAAGGTTCTCAAGGGCAAGTTCTTTGTGGGTCTTCTTTGTGGCCTTGGAAGGGTTTTATTTCTACAAAATCATATTCGCGGTTCTTGGGGTTCTGTCCGTTGCTTGGGGTTTGCTTGGATTTCGAATCCAAGTGGGTTTCTTGTCATTTGGTATCTAGAGCTCAGGGTTCCAAGGTCTGATTTTTCTAACTTTCCTTTTGTTTGATTCTGTTTTTCTTTTGTTCTTTGTTATTTTCGTTTCAGTTCTTGTTAGATCTTGTTGCTGTTTTTGTTTTGTTTATATTCTGGATCTGGTTTTGTTGTGAAGCATATTTATTTGGATCTGGTTTTATTGTGAAGCATATCAGTTCATCTTTTTCCAATTCTGGGTTTTTGTTCTGTTCTTCCTGTCAGTTCGTCATAGTTGCATATCAATTCATCGTTTTCCAGTTCTGGGCTTCTGTTCTGTTCTTCCTATCAGTTCGTCATAGTCATTCTATTCTTAGCATATGTTTAAGAAATAAGCATGTTCTTTGGTGGATGTGTGTTTTGTTTCTAAAACCCTAGTGCAGTGTGAAATCAGACCCTGAAAACTAAGTGAAGTCTGAAATCAGACCTAAAACGTAACCTTTGAAATCTGCCTCTGAAATCAGACACTGAGTTCAGACCCTGAAACTTAACCATTGAATCAGACTCTGAGATCAGACCCTGAAACTTAACCATTGAATCAGCCTCTGAGATCAGACCCTGAAACTTAGCCTCTGAAATCAGACCCAGACCAGTAGCCTCTGAAATCAGACCCAGACCAGTAACCTCTGAAATCAGACCCAGACCAATAACCTCTGAAATCAGACCCAGACCAATAGCCTCTGAAATCAGACCCTAACCAGTAACCTCTGAAAATTAGCCTTTGAATTCAGACCCTGAAATCAGACCCTTATTCGACTCTGAAATCAGACACTGACCAGCAGCCTCTGAATTCAGACCCTGGATTCAGACCATCATCAGACTCTGAAATCAGGCTTTGAAAACCAGCCTCTGAAATCAGAACCTAAATCAACCTCTGAAATCAGAACCACATTTAGCATCTGACGTTATCAAAAAAAAAAAAAGAAAAAAGAAAAATGGACTTGAGTGATAGTGATCACTTGAGCAAAAAAAAAAAAAATTTAGGTGCCCGTGGAGGGTATCCCATCAAAATTTCTATCAAAATTTGAGTGATAGTTATCATTAAGGTGCCCGTGGAGGGTATCCCATCAAAATTTCTATAGCGGTGCCAAATTTTCTCCCGAAATTACATACGACCGTGAATTTGCATGCTTATTTTTTTTTTTCCATTGTGCTATTTGTTCACTTTTTTATTCCAATACTCTAGTTTAAGTATTATTGATTGAGTCTTCATCGTTGCTATTCCTGTTCGTATTTTGTTTCCACCTGTCCCATATATTATTATTAGACCTTTGTGTTTCATGCTGGCTTGAGGACTACATTTGGTTTGTATTCTTGTATTGAGTGTGATTCACATTTGAATTGAGGACGAACTCAAGAGTGGTAAAAGGCAGTGATTGTGAGCACAGTATCGGGTAAAAGACAATAGAGTGCAAACACGAGTGGAATGATATCATTCGAGTGTAAACACATGAGATTGTGAGGATTTAGATATTTGATTTACTTTCTTGTTATTTCTAATCTTTTGTTTAGTGTTGAGATGGCAGGTCTAACTACTGATGAAAAGCTTGAGGCTTTGGATAGGAATTTACAGATATGATGGAGAACATGAATACTGCTTTGGAGAGATTGTCCAGAGTTGTCGAGATTATTCAAACTGGTAGCGGTCCCAGAGTACCACCACCTCAGAATGTACCACCACCCTCACAATGTACCACCTCGCCGTGTACCACCACAGTGTTGGACAAAATGACCCATAGCGTCACTATTTGCACAGATCATTGTGTTGTTGTAGCAAATTAACTATGAAACAAGGAAATTGCACTCTCATCATTTGTGATTAGATCACTATAGATATATAAATGAAGAGAGGTCCCTATGATTAGTTCCTGGACTGAGAATGATATGAGACAGTATCAGTCCCCGAAGGTTTAATCATTAAATATCCCTAGTCGTAGTATTATCGAGACAGGACATCGATAATGCGGAATAGGCTAGTATTGCACTTGTGCGCGTTGTGAGGGCACAACGGCATAGTTCTCATATATATAAGTATTGGATACTTATGCAAGTGCGATAGGAGGTCGTGTTTCACCGATGGTACGGGAAACAGCTTCGCTCTGGATAGACCCCTCGGAATCCCATTGGTATTATGACTATGTGTCTATGGGAATCCGAAATCAGGGTAGATGTATTTGGTCTTAACCTGAGACTTGCACCGCTAATGCTTACGACAATCAATATACTTTAGTTGAGGTCGTCTAGGACTCTAACCGGTTCTGTGTACGCCGAAGCTGAGTATATTGAGAATCGTAGAGTATTGGGTGTGATGTCAAGATGGAAGTATCACTCCAGTCATAGTGGAGATGATGTCACGCAGGATACGGTATTAGTGCTCTTAAGTGCTGGCCGGCCATCGGGATATTATGACAAGGTCATGTATATCCGATTATAGAGACTAGTTACCATACATCCGACATGTGTTTCGGACGGGGCAGACACTTATCCAGCCCCAGCCCTAGCACGTGACTATCCGATACTGGGCCGATATACACAATACTACGGTATACTACGCTTGATACAGATCTATATATTCCTGTAAGAATATTTCTGGAGAATTGGGTAGGCATGGCGCTTTGCTAGAAGCCAACCTTGTCTTGTAAATCGGTATAAACGTAGTACGAGGTACTTACGTGTTCGGATAGTCCGACAACCGTATTTACTGCCAACATATCCGGAGATCTCATGGGTCGCTTCCTGAAGATTCACCGATGATGTATAACTCGCACTATAATTAATCTGGGATTAATTAGTAGAGAGAGAAGATTAATTTCTAGAGAGAGAAAATTAATCTGGGATTAATTACGGAGATATTTTATCTGGGATAAAATATAATTAAAGAGAGAGAACGATTAATTTGGAATTAATCGATAAAATAATATATTCGATATATTATTAGAAATTGGATTTCGACGCGGAATTAAAATTAGATTTTAATTCGGGCGAACGAATTAATTTAGAATTAATTCGTTAGCGACGTGAATAGTGATTTCGCTAGGCGTAATCATTTAATTACGACGCGACGGAAAATTCGTTAATTTGGAATTAGCGAACCCGAGCCCGAGAGTGATTGCGAGCGCATTCGCATTTCGAATTCGAGTGCGGCACGCAAGTCACATCAAGCGTCAAATCACTAGTCGCATCAATTGTCAAATCACTTGTCACTTTGAGTGATGTGACATGACATGTTGTCACTTTAATAAAGTGAAGAGATGTGATGTGAATAGTGATGTGCAATGATTGAAAGCTTTTAAAAGGCTTGAGATGGAATATAACATTATTTTATTCCTTGCCTTTTTGACTTTTGAATTAAAGTTGAGTATATGTCTTATTTTATTTACTTGGTAAACATTAATAAAATGATATATACAAAAGCATTTCTTCTCTCTCTCTCTACCAATTTACAGTTCACGTTTTTTGGTCTTTTGAGCCAAAAAACTCTTCTTCTTCTCTCACGGTCTCAAGACCGATTCTTCATCTAATTTCTTCTGGTTTGCCGATCAAATTTTGAGAAGCAAATGAAGAAGAGTAGTGCTAGCACACCTTGGGTTATATTATGGTGATAGGGAAACGAATTTGTGAGCTTGGAAAGCTTGAAGCTTGGAGCTTCAATGGAGTCCATGCATGGCCGAATCTTGGAGAGGAAGACAGCCCCAAAACCGAGCAGTCCAGCAGCACAAGGAGCTCCATTACCGCGAGTTTGAGAAGCTTGAAGGCTTGTGTTCTTCATTTCATCAAAACCCATCAATGTGAGTATGAATTCCGCCTTACTCCTTTGTGTATTCAACTCGTTTTTTATGCATGTTTATGATCTTGTGGACTTGATTGAACATCAACAATGGTATCTTGAGCTATTGGTTGCATAAAAACGATTTAGGGTTCTTGAGCAAATTTGGGGCTTTTTGATTTAAGCATGATTTTGACAAATTGTTTGTTTAAGAATGCTTATATATGATTGAATTAGAGTTATATGTAATCAATTTGATAAAAAATTAATTGGATTGATTTTCCCCATTTGCTAAATGTTGGCCAAAACTTTAATTTGGGTAAACTCATTTTAAGCATCAATTGATTAAATTGTTTAGTATAGTATGCTTGTATGAGGTTGAATTGATGTTGTGCATAATCAATTTCATGAAATTTGGTTGGATCCATTTTTCCCCAAATTTTGGGCATGACAAATTTGGGTAAACTTGATTTTGAGCATGTTTAATGAAATTGGATGATTTAGAATGCTTGAATGTTGTTTAATTGTTGATTGATTAGATCAATTTGATGAAAAGTGTTTGGAACAATTTTTCCCCAATTTGCTTGTGATGGCCGAATTTGGCAAGTGCCCTATTGTCTTGGATTTTTGATTTTTTGTTCATTGGATGACTTAGAAATCATTTAGGGATGTTGAATTTATGTTTGATTGGGTTCAATTGGATTGAATTTGATTTGGGCATAATTTCCCTCTTTGGCCGAGACATTAAAAGCATGTAATGGGTTTGATTTTCAATTTATGTGTTGGACATATAATAATGTATTGAGTATGATTAATTGGACTAATATGGTGTTTTTGGAAATGTTGATTTAGTTGATTAATCATATAATGCACTTTGTTTAATTGAATTGTAAAATTGGATTTTGTAATTTAATTAAAATGGACCTTAAAATTGGATTTGGGCTTTTATAGTTGTTATTGGGTTTATTGGACTTTGTTGTACAAAGTTGGTTTAGGCCAAAATTGGTTGGATCCAATTAGGCCCAAAACCGCTTCCAAAAGGCCCAAATGCGACTAATAAACCTTTAACGTTTAATTGGGCCTAATGGGCCTAAATTAATTTATGGGCTTATGGGGTAACTCCCGGATTGGACTTTGGTTGCGGGTTTGACCCGAGTTGACCAAAAGTCCACGCCTCGAGAAATTAATTAAAAGCCCATTGGACTTTAATTAAATTAATATTGGATATTAATCGGGCTTGGAGACCCGTAACGATTAAATTTGGAATTTAAGTCGTAAAGGTTTATTTTATAAAGTGTAATATTTAATTTGGAATTAAATAATGAATTAGAATTAAATACGTATTAAATTGGATTTAATCACGTAATTTAATTTTATTTGAGAAATCGTACTTTGAGTACGTGTTCGCAATACGAGTTTGACTCGAACAAAATCAAATCTTTGTTTGAACATTGGATGATCACTAATTATCAAGATTAATTAATTTGATTGATTGATAACATGCTTATATGAATACATGGTTGTGATGTTTGAATAATGTATATCGGATGGATATTAGTCGGGTGGGGCAATTTTAGAAATTGTTGTAATAAATTTGATTTATTAATTGGACCTGCGAGTCCAGCCTTATCTCCTATTCTTTGTATTCTCTTCTCACCTATTCCCCTCAATGTAAATGAGGTTTCTTTAGAAGTGTAGTGTAACGGGTAGAAGAAATATTAGTGCTAGCGGGAGAGAGAAAGTGAGAGATTTGATCTAGGATCAATGTGTAAAATATCCATCCGCATATCATTATTATTTTACATATGCGCTTTATTATGTGTTTAGAATGCATGTTTAAGGGTGTATGATGATGAGACCTTAACAAAGATAATTAAATTGGTTACCAATTTGCACACGAAAAGCCCTCATCAAATATCATGCGACTTTTCCTTCCATTGAGTGATTCTTGCTCAAGATCCTAGATTGGCATGGGTTGTTGGCCAAAGTCAAGCCCTTGTCCGTCGAAGATGTGTTTGAATCACGAAGATTTGTTCCATATCGGTGTCGTGTCCAAGTTGTGGTTTGTTGGCCAAAGTCAAGACCACTTCTTGTCCATTGACATTGATTACGAAGCTTCCATGTCAATGGGTCCGCGCTTGACTGGGATCACTAGGTTTGTTGTGCCAAAGCCAAGGCCTAGTTGATTCAGAGGAAATAGGTTAGGGTATATATTGGATATATAGGCATATATATGATATATGTTTAGGACTTGGATGTCCACCTACTGGATCTAGGAGTTGGATGAGATCCAATTGATCTTCGAGATCTACCTAGTTAATTATCATACAATTTGTTGGCCAAAGTCAAGATTGTGTGATATTTAACGGGATTCTAGCCCACTAGGAAACACGGTTTCCCGAGTACTCGACAGAGGGTTAGAGGCTCGACGAAAAATAGTGGGAGGCAAGAATTGAATTTGCAATATTCGTTCAATTATTCGCCATACGCGCTCATTTAAATTATTTCGTCATTAGATTAAATGTTAGTTGGACTAATATTTAAATTGTTGTTTTAATAAACAGTTGGACTGTATTATATTTGATTATATATAATTGGATTATATTAATCAATATATTTGAATTAATTAATTTCAGTTTACAGTTGATTTTATATTGGATTATAGTAATCAATGTAATTGAGGTTAATTAATTTGGATTATATTTGATTATATAGTTGGACTATTATAATCATTATAATAAATAGTACCATTAATCGTTGATTAAATAGTTGGACTATTAGAATCAAGATATAAAAATGAAAGATTAGTGTTTAAGACATAATCCTGGGTGAAAATGTATTTAAACGATTTTAATTTTCAAATTGGGAATAAATTTCAGGATGGTCCTGGAAAAATAATAACTTATTTTATTTGATAAAATAACGTATTATGCCTAAGCCTGGAGTTAAGCAAATAGTAGAGCATAATCTTTGGAAGATCATGTAATGATAACTTAAGTGCTTAATCCATTATGTTTGTCATAATTATGTTCACAGCAAGTATTAAAATTGGATTTTAGATACTTAGTGTGGTACATAAAATATATATATTGATGTTCAGAATCTGTTTTGAACAGGATACTGACTTCAATTGAGATTTATCTGCGAATTGAAAACGGGACGAAAGTCGCTGTTTTAACCGTAGATATCTGAATTTAGGAACTACCTTAGGGTTAGTACTTAAATTTAGAAACTGTTATAATGTAGCTAGTTTGACTAGAAACATTATCTCGATATCGCGTATAACCCGCTGCGGGTGTACCTTTATATTCTAGAACACTAAAGTGTTTTATTATAAAAGATGATATTGAGATAAACACATTAGATGTGAATAACAGAATTTATATTTTGAATATAAATGATATCTCAATTATATAACATGACAAATAAATAGCTCAAATTGATTTGATCAGTTAAGAAACTTAATTGTGGCATAGTTGTCAGGGACACTGATAAACAAGAATCGTATATCCGCACTTTTGAAGAGCGGATACCAGGACTGATTTGATTCCATTCAAATAAAGTCTACGAATCTAGTCTAATTGGGCAAAGTGCCTAAAACACTATTTACTTGGTAAAAGTGTAAATGCCACCGATCTGTTAGCCATACTTCATAGTGAAGCAAGTGGGCCCATGTCTAGCTAGGCTAGATATGGATATGAATATTTCGTGACCTGTACGGATGTGGCATCGCGTATGGTTATGTGTTTCTTTTGAAACACAAATCGGAAACTTTTAGAGTTTCGACACGAAATAGACAAATAGACAGGCTAAAGTATTAAACCGTCATGGTAAGACTGTAATGGAAAATACTTAAGCAATAAGTTTCTTGTATATATGAAAGAGTATAGTATTCTTTCAAATTAGGACTCCTCCTGGAATACGTCAGTTTGATGGTGTGTCCGAACGGATTAACCGAATTTTGTTAGACATGATAAGGTTAATCACGAGTCGCTCTGAGCTACCATTTCCTTCAACGGATAAGCTTTAAACAGTGCAAGAACTTATTTTGAATAAGGTTCCATAATAATCTGTTTGACAGATATCATATTAGATATGAACGGGATAGAAACTGGGTTTCTCATTCTTGATAATTTGGGTATGCTAGGCATATGTTTGGATGATACCAAACTAAAACCCAAATAGGATAAGTGCCAAATGTAGGTTATCCTAGGGATACCATAAGTATTGTACTTATACACCTCACAAGAGAACAATTAGATTGTTACTCACCATACGGTTTTCCTGAAAGGAATACCGATATGCAGTGGTAAGTGGGAGGATAGTATAACTCGATGGAAATCGGAGTAATACTGTTCAAGGCACTGAATCTTAATGGAACATGAATAGTTCATCCAAGATGAGACTATTACCATTAATCTTCGAATACACAAGAACCGCGTAGGTCGGACAGAGTCAGAAAACAACCTGGGGTATGGGTTTCTGATCTAACCTCATAAAGATGTGAATCTTATTGAGGAATACCAACTGACTACGCATGAGGAAGTGATATAAGATATCAACTCCCTAATTATGGCAAAGTGCCGTATAATCCGAAATGGATTCCATGTATATCAACCAGTTTGGATACTAGTTGATGTACCACAAGGCATTGTGCCTAATGGTACTTAAAAGTCTTCTAGGAAGACATACATGGATGGCAACATACCAGCGTATAAAGCTAGGCTTTTAACGGAAAGGTATCGTTATCAACATTGTGTTGATTACGATTCAACCTTTTACCTGTTGCCACGGTAAATCCATTTGGATAATGCAAGTTATTTGATCCATGATTGGATTATAACAAGCATTAGGTTCTTAGAATTATCGTTTTGATATAATCATAATGGTGTATGATTTAATTCAAAACGAAAATATTTCTTGTGTATATAAGGAGGTTAGTGGGAGCGCACTGATAGTGGTTGTCCTATAAAATAATGATAATACGTCATTTCTTGGAAATGATATTCCCATAAAATAAATATCGTCGAAAGCTTGGCTTTCGCAATACTCTCCTAGAAACCGTACATTGAAAAATGTACGAGACTTGGTGTATCATACGCTTTGAGCATATGGATTCACAAACAGGCCAGTCCGAGTGATAGTCACTGGATTGATGTTAAGAACATCCGTTAGTATCTTAGAGAACTAAGGATGCTGTCTTAGTCTATGGAGAAGGAGAACTTGAAGTGACTGAGGTCACTGTAGCAAGTTTCCTATAACCGATAAAGACGACTAAAAGTCGCAAACGGTGCTATATAGTTTGAATAACGGTAAAGTGAGCTGGAAATCTTCCAAGCAAGATACTGTTACCGAATAAGCAACAAATGCGGGTTGTTGCTGCAACTGAAGCAGCAATAGAAGTCATTTGGGTCGATACAAATCTAATTAGATTAGATATAGTTCTGTTAGCAGCTGAGCTAGGCGTCAGCACAGGCTAAAGAATTAATGGTCTCATCAACGATCCAGATACATACTTAGATATTCATCTGATTCATTCGGATCATACATCGTGGCGATGTGATGATCGAATAAATCGCATCAAGATGATAATCATGCAAATCCGCTGACGAAAGCTTTTCTCAGCAGTTTGAGCCAACCGTACATAGTTCGGGTGTAGGACACTTGAGTGACTGGCTATGTGCCAAGTGGGAGATTGTTGGACAAAATGACCCATAGCGTCACTATTTGCACAGATCATTGTGTTGTTGTAGCAAATTAACTATGTGACAAGGAATTGCACTCTCATCATTTGTGATTAGATCACTATAGATATATAAATGAAGAGAGGTCCCTATGATTAGTTCCTGGACTGAGAATGATATGAGACAGTATCAGTCCCCGAAGGTTTAATCATTAAATATCCCTAGTCGTAGTATTATCGAGACAGGACATCGATAATGCGGAATAGGCTAGTATTGCACTTGTGCGCGTTGTGAGGGCACAACGGCATAGTTCTCATATATATAAGTATTGGATACTTATGCAAGTGCGATAGGAGGTCGTGTTTCACCGATGGTACGGGAAACAGCTTCGCTCTGGATAGACCCCTCGGAATCCCATTGGTATTATGACTATGTGTCTATGGGAATCCGAAATCAGGGTAGATGTATTTGGTCTTAACCTGAGACTTGCACCGCTAATGCTTACGACAATCAATATACTTTAGTTGAGGTCGTCTAGGACTCTAACCGGTTCTGTGTACGCCGAAGCTGAGTATATTGAGAATCGTAGAGTATTGGGTGTGATGTCAAGATGGAAGTATCACTCCAGTCATAGTGGAGATGATCACGCAGGATACGGTATTAGTGCTCTTAAGTGCTGGCCGGCCATCGGGATATTATGACAAGGTCATGTATATCCGATTATAGAGACTAGTTACCAGACATCCGACATGTGTTTCGGACGGGGCAGACACTTATCCAGCCCCAGCCCTAGCACGTGACTATCCGATACTGGGCCGATATACACAATACTACGGTATACTACGCTTGATACAGATCTATATATTCCTGTAAGAATATTTCTGGAGAATTGGGTAGGCATGGCGCTTTGCTAGAAGCCAACCTTGTCTTGTAAATCGGTATAAACGTAGTACGAGGTACTTACGTGTTCGGATAGTCCGACAACCGTATTTACTGCCAACATATCCGGAGATCTCATGGGTCGCTTCCTGAAGATTCACCGATGATGTATAACTCGCACTATAATTAATCTGGGATTAATTAGTAGAGAGAGAAGATTAATTTCTAGAGAGAGAAAATTAATCTGGGATTAATTACGGAGATATTTTATCTGGGATAAATATATTAAAAGAGAGAGAACGATTAATTTGGAATTAATCGATAAAATAATATATTCGATATATTATTAGAAATTGGATTTCGACGCGGAATTAAAATTAGATTTTAATTCGGCGAACGAATTAATTTAGAATTAATTCGTTAGCGACGTGAATAGTGATTTCGCTAGGCGTAATCATTTAATTACGACGCGACGGAAAATTCGTTAATTTGGAATTAGCGAACCCGAGCCCGAGAGTGATTGCGAGCGCATTCGCATTTCGAATTCGAGTGCGGCACGCAAGTCACATCAAGCGTCAAATCACTAGTCGCATCAATTGTCAAATCACTTGTCACTTTGAGTGATGTGACATGACATGTTGTCACTTTAATAAAGTGAAGAGATGTGATGTGAATAGTGATGTGTAATGATTGAAAGCTTTTAAAAGGCTTGAGATGGAATATAACATTATTTTATTCCTTGCCTTTTTGACTTTTGAATTAAAGTTGAGTATATGTCTTATTTTTTTACTTGGTAAATACATTAATAAAATGATATATACAAAAGCATTTCTTCTCTCTCTCTCTACCAATTTTACAGTTCACTTTTTTGGTCTTTGGAGCCAAAAAACTCTTCTTCTTCTCTCACGGTTCAAGACCGATTCTTCATCTAATTTCTTCTTTCTTCTGTTTTGCCGATCAAATTTGAGAAGCAAATGAAGAAGAGTAGTGCTAGCACACCTTGGGTTATATTATGGTGATAGGGAAACGAATTTGTGAGCTTGGAAAGCTTGAAGCTTGGAGCTTCAATGGAGTCCATGCATGGCCGAATCTTGGAGAGGAAGACAGCCCCCAAAACCGAGCAGTCCAGCAGCACACAGGAGCTCCATTACCGCGAGTTTGAGAAGCTTGAAGGCTTGTGTTCTTCATTTCATCAAAACCCATCAATGTGAGTATGAATTCCGCCTTACTCCTTTGTGTATTCAACTCGTTTTTTATGCATGTTTATGATCTTGTGGACTTGATTGAACATCAACACACAGTATGTACCACAGATGAAGAGGAAGCTGAAAATGAGTTTTGATTATTCTCTGATGGTTTTGATGATGTGGGAGAGATTTCAGCCTGGGCAGATAGGAGGCCTAATAGGAGGTTTGATATAGGATGATAGAGGGATAGACGGTTTGATGTAGAGGTGCATTGATGCCAGAAGAGGGGATTATGATCGGAGAGGATATGGTAGGCGAGGAGATTGTAGATGGTGATCTAGGTAGCATCAAGATCAAGATACCAACATTCCAAGGCAAGAATGATCATGAAGCTTATTAGAATGGGAAAGAAAATAGAATTGATTTTCAACTGTCATCACTACTCTCAGACGAAAGAAGATCAGTCTAGCAACAATTGAGTTTACTGATTATGCTATGATTTGGTGGGATCAGCTTGTCTCTACTCGGAGGAGAAACTATGAGAGACCGGTTCAGACATGGGCAGAACTTAGGGGTCTTATGAGAAAGAGATTTATACCCAGCCATTACTATAGGGAGTTGTATCAAAAACTACAACATCTGTATCAAGGGACCAAAAGTGTTGAGGACTATTACACAGAGATGGAAGTTGCCATGATCAGGGCAAATGTAGTTGAGGATGCAGAAGCTACTATGGCACGGTTTCTAGGGGGCTTGAATAGAGAGATTGAAAACATGGTGGAGTTGCATCATTATGTTGATTTGGAGGATATGCTTCACATGGCTATCAAGATAGAAAAGCAACTCAAGAAAAAGTCAACATCCAGATTTGGTACTCAGGTTACTTCTGCATGGAAAGGGAAATGTGTTTCGAATGAGAAGCGAGATGGAGGCTTTGACAAGCCTAGAGGCGAATTCAGTGGAGGCTTTAATAAGTCTAGGGCCGACCTAGTGCCAAGGTAAAGAGGCTGCGGAACCGAGCAAAACTAGACCAAAACCTGAGGGTGCAGCTGCTAGAACTAAAGATGTCAAGTGTTTCAAGTGTTTGGGCATGAGACATTATGCTTCACAATGTCCCAATAGGCGTACCTTAGTGATTGATAAAAAGAGTGGAGAGGTGTACTCTACCGATAGTGAGGTTGAGGAGGAGATGCCAGAGTTGGAGGATGCTAGTGACCATGAGGGAGCTGCATACCCGCTGGATAACTTATCCTTAGTTGTCAAGCGTGCTTTGAGTGCACATGTTGTAGAGGATGAGAGTGTGCAGCAGAAGGAGAACATATTTCATACTAGGTGCCGTGTGAATGGCAAGGGGTGTAGTATGATCATAGATAAGGGCAGTTGTACTATGTTGCTAGCACAGCTTTGATTGAGGATTGGGGTTGAGTTGCTTGAGACACCCGAAGCCTTACAAGTTGCAGTGGTTAAATGATTGTGGGGAGATAAGTGTGACAAAGCAGGTACTGTTGAGCTTTACCATTGGGCCATACACAGATGATGTCTTATGTGACGTGACACCGATGCATGCAGGACATATTCTTTTGGGCATGCCGTGGCAGTTTGATAAGAAGGTTATTCATGATGGGTTCAATAACAAGTACTCTTTCCAGCATAAGGAAAACCCATTACTTATATCCACTTACACCTGCACAAGTCCATGACGATCAAGTTAAGTTGCAACTTGAGCGTGACAAAGAGAGCGAAAGGAAACACCACCTTGGGTGAGACTAGTGAGAGTGGTGTATCTGGTGAGAAAAATAAGGCCAAGGCCGTGGGAGTTCCCAAGGGGAGTTTGAGTGAACGTGATAGGGAAACAAAAGGGAGAGTTAAAAGAGTTTCTACATGGGTGAGGGTGAAACAGAAATGCGTTCAAGGCTACCAAGCTCATGCTATTGTTAGTCTATAAGGAGCCTCATATTTATTTTACTACGCTGACCCTTTGCTTCCTGTGTCTATTTCATCTCTTTTTCAGGATTACAGTGACGTACTCACAGAGGACATACCTAGTGGGCTTCCACCCATTAGAGGTATTGAGCACCAGATAGACTTCATACCTAGAGCAGTCATTCCTAACAGACCGGCTTATAGGAGCAATCCCGAGGAGACAAATGAGCTACAAAGGCAAGTACGGGAATTGATGGATAAGGGGTATGTAAGGGAAAGCATGAGCCCTTGTACAGTACCAGTACTTCTAGTTCCTAAGAAAGATGGACGTGGCGTATGTGCGTTGATTGTCGAGCTATCAACAATATTACGGTAAAGTATCGTCACCTCATTCCTAGACTAGATGACATGTTGGATGAATTGCATGGTTCCAAAATTTTTAGTAAGATTGACTTAAAGAGTGGATACCATCAAATTCGCATGAGAGAGGGAGATGAGTGGAAAACTGCATTTAAGACTAAATATGGCTTGTATGAATGGTTAGTTATGCCATTTGGTCGCTCAAACGCACCTAGCACATTTATGAGATTGATGAATCATGTTATGCGTGCATTTTTAGGTAAGTTTGTTGTGGTTTATTTTGATGACATCTTAGTTTACAGTAAAACAGTAGATGAGCATGTGATGCATTTGAAGCAGATACTTGATGTTTTACGAAAAGAACAATTGTATGCTAACTCTGACAAATGCACATTTTGCATGGATAGAATTGTTTTTCTTGGCTTTGTTGTGAGTGCAGATGGCATCGAGGTAGATGTGGAGAAGTTAAAGGCAATTCAGGAATGGCCTACAAACCAACTACAGTGACAGAAGTCTGAAGCTTTCATGGGTTAGCGAGCTTCTATAAGAGATTTGGCAAGGACTTCAGTAGCATTGCCGCGGCCATTGACTGAGGTAGTAAATAAAACAGTTGTTTTCAATGGGGCGAGGCGCAAGAGCGAGCATTCCAGGACCTTAAAGCGAAGTTATGCAGTGCACCCATTTTAGCAACTACCCAACTTCGAGAAGACATTTGAGATTGAGTGTGACGCATCAGGGTTAGGTATTGGCGCATCTCATGCAAGAAAAGCGGCCAATAGCCTATTTTAGTGAGAAGCTGAATGGAGCAGCTTTGAGGTACCCCACGTATGACAAAGAGTTATATGCGCTTGTGAGAGC